>CAIGRS010059641.1:0-18052 GCA_903798395.1 Fraxinus floribunda | reverse complement strand
ACCATGTCAAGAAATATAAATTGTATTATATTGACTTGATAACATTACAATGTAGAAGACCCTATTTATAGGGTTACAAATAACTGTAAAAGGAAATAAACGTAATAGGAAATATTATGATCGCAATCTTTGACGATATCTAGAATCTTATTCAATTTCTAGAATCTTATTCAATATCCTTAACACCCATCCTAAATATACGCCTACTTATCGAACAATTAAAACTATTTGATTGTTTTTCAAGGTGTTTTTTTTTTTTTTTTTAATATTTTAAGTGCATTGCACGTTATTTTTTTAGTCTATAGCATCATTTTTAACAGTCTAGTGATCAATCATGCAAATGATTTTTTTTTTCCTTATTATTAATAGATGGTAGAAAATTAAACACGTTCCACTAATTACACTTTAAATTGAATTTAATGATCTTTCGTATGTTACGATTCTTACATCCCATTCCTCAAATTCAAATTTTAACTTGATAATTCAATTTTCAATATAAAGGGAGATTATTTTGGTGGGTTCAAATTCAAAACGCAGATGCGATAATGTAAAACTATGGAATCAAAAGAGAGTGGTGAAGAGACGAAGACGAGGAGAAGCTTTAGCTTTGATCTTGTAGACGACAAGATTAAGCTTATTGATATATCAGTCGAAGATGATGAGTTTCTTATCAGTTCTCCCATGTTTGATTCTCTTGAAGACCTTCGTCTTTCAGGTTCTCCAAGTATACCTTTCGAAACTATGGAACCCTGTAGGCCAAGTTTAGCTTGGGATACTGCCTTCTTCAACTGTGCAGGTATTTTGTTTGCTAAGAATCTGTCCCATCTGGCAGTATTAAAGAAATTAAAATCTTGTCTATTATGTTGTATAGGTTTTCTTGATCCAGATGAACTGTCTTTCGTGAATAAAGAGTTCGATACAAATTCAACCCATATACTACCAGAATCCAGATTAAAAGGTGATGAATTATCTTTCAACTTCTTTTCGTTTATATTTTATGACGTTATGTTTTTTTGCAGCATTCAAAAATGTCGACATGGCCTCTAAACAAACTTCTCAAAGGAAAAGCAGCGATCTTAAGAGATCGAGAAAGATAAAAAACGAGGTTTGTTGTAATAGAATGCCCAAATATTTGCTGGTGTTGTGTATAGAATGCCTTGCTCGACTACATACCTCTTCTTTAACGTGTGTGTTTCAATCTATTGGCAGTTTTTACAGCCACATGCAACTATGTCAAGTTTTTTGTCAAATTATTCTGGCAAAGTAGCTTTATCCAATAACTAATGCCTCTGAATTTACTTGATGGTTAAAGAAAACTGGTAAAAGAGGAGAAGCTACAATATGCTTTTGCAAGCCACCCAAGGTAACATCAAGTGGGAAGAAAGATATTTTGACCAAGCAAAGAAAAGGAGACTCGTTAGGAAGATCTGATGCTACAACTTCTTCTGGTAAGAAGTATATATAGATATTTATCCAATGCTTCATACCAAAAATGCACTCTGTGTGTCTAATTTTACAGGGTCGAGTTCAATCACAACGGAGAAAGCTTCTAGCCACAGTTCATCCCTTCTTACCTCTACCTCTCTGTCGTCTTCTGCAAAAGCTTCACCTATGTCCAGTGCATCTATCAGCATTTCAACCCCTCGAATTCCTTCTAGCCTTTTGAGTAAGAACACTGAATCGAAAAAGAGTGAACTGTCCATTTATCCTTCAACTTCCAAGATTCTGGAATATTCAGAGAAGAAAAGCAAAGGGCTTGGAAATACTAGTTTGTCGACTCGTTCATTGTCTGCCTTAGATCGTTCTTCTTGCACACCTCCTGCTAGGTGGAGCAATAATTTTTCCTCTGTATCACTGTCATCATCCTTAAGAACCAATCAGAAATCTAAAGTTTCAACCACAAAATTCAGTCGGGCTTCCCAGTGCAATGATGCAAAAGTAGCACCAGACCTGCAGATTAATTCAGGCATTTACTTGTCTCATTCTCCGCAATCTCAAGAAACGAGGTCCCCAGCTGAATTTAGTTTTCGTGCTCTAGAAGAATTTCATGGTCTTGGTTCAGAATCACCGAAAACTGTCAATGCATCTGGGCTGCGAATGCCATCCCCAAAGATTGGTTATTTTGATGAGGTCAGTTAATCTAACATTTTACTTTTCCTTCTTAGCTAGAATTGAATGCAACCAGTAGGCATATTGAATTTTGGAATGCAGAGCACGTCTCCTAGTTTGACCAGGACAACGAAAAGAAAAGCAACTCAAAAGATTTTATCAGAAACCGT
This sequence comes from Fraxinus floribunda, assembly GCA_903798395.1. Taxonomy (NCBI): domain Eukaryota; kingdom Viridiplantae; phylum Streptophyta; class Magnoliopsida; order Lamiales; family Oleaceae; genus Fraxinus; species Fraxinus floribunda. Next base: position 15,773 of record CAIGRS010059641.1, on the reverse strand, counting down.
AAAAACAAAGCTCTGTTCTCTGGGCACTGAACTGTCAAGCATTTCCCTCGGACATAATCATTCTTACAAAAAGCTGAAAAATCCTTACTTGGAAAGATCTAGGACTACTACAAGCTCAAAGATAGCTCCTAAGGTTCGGACTAATCATGTGACGGGGAAAGCAATTTGCTCAGAGTCCCGGGAAACTGGTGACGGCAAATGTCTTAGGAATAAGGTTGGACAGACTTGTATGTTGGAAAAAAAGAAAAGTATCAAGGGCTTGATGAAGAACAAGAAGATCAAAGTAAGTAAGGGACCAAATGATGACACTTGTCTCCGCTTTAAAGGGTCTGACTTGATCAAGAATGTGACAGAAAATGGTAGCCAATTTGGCGATCTAAGCATATATTTTGAAGCTATTGATCTGAACCGGGATAAGGTGATGCCACTCAAGAACAAAAGCAAGTGCTTGCCTTTAAAGTACGACAACAAGATAGTACAAACACGGGATGAAAAGGATCGTGTATGCGATCAGCAGCTGGATTCGCCTAAAACTTCTTTATTCTCTCCATCGACTGTTGATTTTAAAGCAAGGACTAGAACTCCACTAGCGGAGAAAACATCACTTTGCAACAGAAGCAAGACATTTTTGTCCCCCTAAATATTTCTCTAGTTATCTATATGAATCTCATAAGTTGCTTATTCAGTGTCTAATGCACTGCAGAACCACTAACATTTTTTGCTGATCCATTGCAACAATCTCCATTATTGAATGCTTATGGTTGAATCTTATTGATCTGCCACTTTTTAAAGGGATCTCTTTTCTTTTTCTGTTTTCCATTTGAATCTTATTGTTGGAAAGGGAAGGCGCGTTTTTTTTTATTTAATGGGTTCCTCTTAAGAGCAATAACATATGGTCTCTAATGATAGTTTCTGTATGCATATAGGATTGCATTGAAATGATGGACAAATATAACATCATACTTCTTTTATATTATGTAGTACTTTTTAGGGTTGTATGTCTCATTTTTGTACATGTACTATTTTTGCTAATTTTAATTTACTATTTTTGCTAATTTTAATTTAAGAGGGACAAAATAACTATTTTACATCTGCTTAACAGACTTTTTGGATAGAAAAAGTGATTAGGGATGCAATATATTAACTAATTGAAGATAAGAATGCGAAGAAAAAAGTTGAGAACTCGAGTATAACAATGAGCAAAAATTGGACTTTTAGTACAATTAAAAAGTAATGCAACTATAAAAATGGTTGTGACAATGTAATTGTGTCCTTTACTTTTTATGAAGGTAATTATTTTCAAATCAAAAAATTTGTTTGTTCCATTATATTTTAATTGTATTTAAGTTCATCTATCATTGCTTATTGTATGTCCTTAAGTTTTCGATTGAATTCTTATCTTCAACCTTCTATTAGCTGACATATCTTTTTCTTCATTTTTTTTTTTTTATAATGATTTCTATCAGAATATTGTCTTTCTGTGTTCGTCCAAAAAATGTCTTTTTACCCTATCCAAAAATGACCTTCCCACCTGTCTCCCTCCTGGATATTCTCTTACAGCTGCAATAGTCCTTTTTATTTACTTTTGTATTGTCATTGAAAAAGCAAAACCAACCTTGGGGAAAAAAGTGACATTTTAAGTGAATTAATTTCTCACATTTTGTGAGTTGCCTCATAACTTTAGAGGGTTTCAAATTTCAAACTACGTTCTTTTTGTAATCCGTAACCGTTGTTGATAATTAACAATCGAGTTCATTTCGCCAATCATCAACCGAAGTTTGTGCAGACTTTCAAAATATTCTCACCTATTAGACATTGAAATCATTAACAGTTCCACGATTGTTCAGTCTGTTACTAAAACTAATTTATAATCTAACGTGACACTAAGATTTCTTAGATAAAATATATGCAAAAAGGCTAAAGTTTCACACTTGTCGTGGTTCGTGGTTAGGTTAAATGACAAAGGGCTCTAGTGCAACGAATTTTAATTGACATCATTTTGACAAGAAAAGGCATGTGGGTACCTGATGATGATACTGCAACCTCGTAAGATCTGCCATCTTATAAGCTTAAATGAGCAGACTTTGGTCCTGCTTTATTTACAGTCGTGCATTTGATTGGAAAATTTTCCATGAAAAATGCATTTTTTTTTCTACCCGAATTCCAGCTTTTTGAGTGTATATATCTAATTTTCCTTATTTTTGAGGAAAACATTTTCCATGCCAATCAAACACACCCTTATTGATTTTGCTGATATGGTCCCTAATTCAGTGGACCGTCTTTTTCCTGCATTTTACAGTTTACACAGAAGAATTTTCTTACAGTGATGCCTGTTGCAGTTGGGGCAGTTTCCGGGTTAGTTTTTGTGACTTTCCCGTGCTACCGCCATGGATTAGGGTATCATAATTCATGCCAGGCTTCAGGTTCTACCCCATCTTCTTCAGCTCAATCTAGATATATGAACTTGTTTTAGGGGAATTATTTTGTATTCACTTTTATGCATAGTATGACACGTGTTATCACGTGTTTACTCACTATACAATGTATATGTATAGAATACAACGTTGGCTTTACGAATAAATTCTTAACTTCAAAAACCCAACTAAACAGTCACTAAATCATATAAATAGTAGCCACAATCACGGATGCTTAAATAGAAATATTAGTATTTACAAATGACGAAAAAACCAAACATACTTGTTCACTAGAAGGGTAAATATGAAGGCAGGCATTTTGCACCATATCTGAAGCTGGAAACTTGCACTTCTCTCTATCAATGGAATTACCATAATCTGTTCCCATGGTTCAAAGAAAACCATGCTTAGAATATAATTCATCATTATCAACAACCAAAATAATTTGACCAAAAAAGCAACACATCAATAGGAAGCATTGTTATCAATGTTTATTCTTCATATTTTATTTTTACTTCTTTCCATTTAGGAAAAATCCTGTTGTTTTCATGATTTTTTTGGATGGGTCAACTTAGAGAGAGCAACCCTACGAGGAAGCATTGGTTGCAAAGGAATAAGGATGCAAAAATGGCTGGAAAACAGCCATTGCCAAGCCAAACTATCCTAGATGAGTGTAGGATAGCTTCTGAAAATTATCTCATATGCACTATAAACACCACATCTATTTGTTCACTTACATGGGAACTGCCATCAAATTCAGGTACTCTTCAGTGGAATCATACCGAGTAACTCTTTTCTCAACCCCTTAACTTATACACTGCTCAACAGTAAAATAAAATGCCACATGCCTAATTTGACGGTTATATGTACCTAATTTTTGAAAGATTGAGGTTTGATTTTGACTTAGATTAAAATCTGATTTTAATCCAAAACAAATAGGGCCTTAATCAGATCCACTTGTGACCAAAAATGAGTAGAAATGCTAAGCCATATTCGTCTACCATTATTTTCAAAACTCTTTTTTTTTTTTTTCAAACTCATTTTAAATCACATATTCTCCCGATAAAATATTTTGCACCCAAACTTTTTCCTACTTTTTAATACACAATCTCCAAAAAACCATTATGCCAAAAATCATTTTTCCACTTTAATGGTAGAAAAACAGGGACTAAAAATCACATGCAAACTTGGAGTGCAATTGGGATTCCAGCAGTGATTTCTTAAAAAATGTAATTCTTTCCCTTCTTCGTACAATACTCAGCATATCAAGCCTTTAGATTCAACAGAATTGCTATACAAAATGTTAGATATTAATTCATGGATCTTGCAACATGTACATCAAGATTTATATAATAGATTACATAATGCCACATGGCACTCTATCATTTGCCAATTTAAAACACAATCAACTTTTTCATCCAATCTTTTCCCACCACTTAATATTACGTAATCCATTATATGCATTTTTTATGTGCAAGTAGCAAAATCCTTAATTCATTAACCCAAACAAACTTCATTCTTTGCTCTAGATAGAGAAAATATTTTCATGGCCCGTGAGTAACACAAAAAACACCAACACAAAGAAATTCTCTTCTGCACAGATTATCTAACGTCAGGATGGCCTCACATCTACTATCCAAGCCAAGAAAGCTAGTACTGGGTAATTGATAGGCCCCCAATCCGGTTTACCTATGCTCGAAAGAAGAAAGGGCTACCGGTCCATTAAAAGTTAGTTATTTGAGTGGGGGTAAAATAGTAAAGTAGGGTGGGGAAGGAGAGGGGAATAAATGGGGGGAATTGGATTTAGGGAGGGCATGCAATTTTCATTAGTACTGTGTAGTTGGGGGAGAGTCCAGGCCTCTCATATAGCCTTGGAATTTGTATTCATTGAGAGTTATCAATACATTGTTCATTCGTGTTCTATAATCCTTGTTACATCTTCATAAATTGTTCTGAATATCAATTCTTTGGAAGAAACCTAATCTGATCCATTGCAGCAGGTTCTCGAAGTTCTGTGGAAGCTCCAATTCTCAGTTGGTTCAGCAGATTCAGCATTTGACAGGTAAGATCCTATCAATTTGGTATCGGAGCATGACGATCGCAGACCAGGTGGGCAGTTGGAATCACGGTTTGACGGATTGCAGGGGGAGGTAGGAGCGATGAAATCAGATTTACAGAGGGACCTTGCAGTGATGATGGAGAAATTTGACTTCGTGGTTGCGAAGTGGGGAGAGAAGGAAAAGGATAGGAAGGAGAAGGGAACTACAACTGGATCTGCCACAGCGACCCTGAGTTCGGAAACTCCGGATAAACCACAAGAAATGGGCGGAATCCAACTCGATCGAACTCAACTTGATGAGACCGCTAGGTCAGATAATCGGGTTCGCCGATTGGAAATGCCAATCTTCAACGAGGAGTCGCTGGATGCATGGATCTTCCAAGTGGAGCGATACTTCAATATGAATCAACTCACAAATTGGGAAAAAATGGAGGCAGCAGCGGTATGTTTTGAAGGTGAGGCACTGGCATGGTATCAATGGGAAAACGGCCGCCAACCTTTGAGAAGCTCCTACTATTGCAGAGATTCAGGCCGTCACAAGAGGGCAGCGTGTTGGAGAAGCTGCTGGCCCTAAAACAAGACGGGACGGTGAGAGATTACCGGCGATGGTTCGAGTTGCTAGCCGCGCCGTTGACGGACATCTCTGATTCAGTGTTGGAGGGAAACTTCATTAATGGACTGGATCTTATTATTAGGGCGGAGGTAAGGATGATCAAGCCGCAAGGTTTGGGCCAAATCATGGAGCTGGCCCAACGGGTCGAGGATCGAAATGAATCTCTGAAGCGGGCCCTTGCTGTTGGTGGCTCATTCCGCCATAAAACTAATACTTCCACTTTAATCGGCCCAGGAGAGAAAGGCCCAAGTTATATGGGCATTCATCCTAAGATCACTAATCAAATGACCCAGGCAGAGCCAATTTCGGGGGGAACGAAGCTTCCTGGAGCGACGAACCACCGGCCAATGAGAGGGGAAAGGGCGGCGCCACCATTCCGACGCCTGACCGACGGCGAATTGCAGCTCAAGCAGGAAAAAGGTCTCTGTTACCACTGTGATGAGAGGTACGTTCCGGGCCATCGATGCAAAAATGGAGAGTTGCAAGTGCTCTTAGTAAGGGAAGATAAAAGTGAGGACTTGGGGGAGGAAGAAGGCGTAGAAATGAGTGAGATAGTGGAAGAGATGGTGGAATTGTCGATTAAGTCGGTGGTAGGCCTCACCGCACCTAAGACCATGAAACTGCGGGGTGCGATTTACGAGGAGCCAGTGGTCGTTCTTATTGATTGTGGGGCCACCCACAATTTTATCTCCTCTGAGCTAGTTCAGAAGTTGGAACTGAGTGTCACGGAATCCGCCAGCTATGGGGTGGTGATGGGTACTGGAGTATCAGTTAAAGGGGGTGGAATTTGTAAGGAGGTGGTGGTAACTTTACCAGAAGTGGAGGTAGTGGAGGATTTCTTACCGTTGAAATTGGGGTGTACTGATGTTATCCTCGGGATGAAGTGGTTGGAGACATTGGGTAAGATGCAAGTTAACTGGAGTGCACTTACGATGAGGTTCAAGGCTGGTGGAGAGACAATTGTGTTACAGGGCGACCCCAGCCTGGATAAGACCCAAGTATCGCTAAAATCAATGGTTAGAACGTATAAGGACGGGGTACAGGGCATTCTGCTGGAATTAGGAAGTTTAGATGTGGAAACGGAAGTACCAGTGGCAGAGGTGCACGCTTCTATTTTGGAATTATTGGGGAATCATCAGAGTGTCTGAGTGGCCAAACAAACTGCCCCCAATAAGAGTACGTCATCACGCAATTCTGCTGCAACCTGGAGCAGCCCCTGTGAATGTCAGGCCCTACAGGTATCCGTATGTGCAGAAGAACGAGATAGAGAAACTAGTCGGAGAAATGCTAGCTGCAAGCATTATCCAACCTAGCCAAAGTCCCTTCTCTAGCCCGGTGTTGTTGGTAAAAAAGAAAGACGGAAGTTGGAGGTTTTGTGTTGATTACCAAGCACTTAACAAAGTGACTGTACCAGACCGCTTTCCAATTCCTGTTAATGATGAATTGCATGGGTCGCGGGTGTTTTCAAAGCTAGACTTGAAATCGGGGTACCATCAGATCAGGGTCCGACCGGAAGACATTCCAAAGATGGTGTTCCGCACGTATGAAGGCCATTATGAATACTTAGTCATGCCGTTTGGGTTATCTAATGCCCCAGCTACCTTCCAACATCTGATGAATGAGGTGTTTCGGCCATATTTGCGGAAGTTTGTTCTTGTCTTCTTCGATGATATTTTGGTCTACAATCAGTCACTGGAAGAACACTTGCGTCACTTGGAGGTGGTGTTGAGAGAATTGCACAAACATCAGTTGTACGCTAATAAGAAGAAATGTTCATTCGGCAAGAATGAAGTGGAATATTTAGGCCATGTGATCTCCGAACAGGGGGTAGCAGCGGATCAGTCGAAAATTGCAGCCATGACCAACTGGTCGAGTCCGGGAACTCTTAAGGAGCTTCAAGGATTCCTAGGGCTCACGGGTTATTACAGGCGTTTTGTACTGGGGTACGCTAAGATAGCTTGGCCTTTGACTGAATTATTAAAGAGGGACAATTTCCGGTGGGATGAAGAGACAGAGGCCGCATTTCAGAACCTCAAATAAGCCATGGTCAGTGTTCCAGTGTTGGCACTGCCAGACTTTTCTAAGCAGTTCATGGTTGAAACTGATGCGTCGGGACACGGGTTAGGAGCGGTCATAATGCAAGACAGCCACGCGGTAGCCTTCTTTATCAGAGTTTTACCTCAAAGTGTCGACATAGGTCAGTATATGAACGAGAACTTATGGCTATGGTGTTTGCAATACAAATATGGCGACATTATTTAATGGGCACACATTTCGTTGTTCGGACCGATCAAAGGAGTCTGAAGTTCTTATTGGAGCAGCGTTTAGTGAGTGAAGACCATCAAAAATGGCTCACTAAACTTATGGGGTATCATTTTGACATCCAGTATCGACCCGGGTTGGAAAATAAAGCTGCAAATGCTCTGTCCAGATTACAACCAGCCCTTAACTGCCTGGCTTTAACAGTCCCTAAAGTGCTACAAATAGACGATATTAAGAAGGAAGTTGCTACAGATGAGGTACTGGGCGGGGTAGTGAAGGGCTTACATGAGGGAGTTCCTGTCCCGGCAGGGTATACGTTGGTTGATGGGCTGCTGTGTTATTATGGGAAAATAGTACTTCCCAGCAACTCACACTTTGTGACCATAATGCTACAGGTCACAAGAGTGCCATGATACAAGGGTTGGGGGATATTCTGGATTTCTTAAAACCTATAAACGTGTGTCCAGGGAAGTTTATTGGCAGGGGATGAGGAAGGCGGTGAAGCAATATGTAGCTAATTGTGCAACCTGTCAGCAAAATAAGTACGAGGCATTATCACCAGGGGGCCTCTTGCAACCTTTACCGATTCCAACGTTAATTTGAGAAGACATCTCTATGGATTTTATTGAAAGGTTGCCACGATCAGGGAGAGTGGATACGATTTTGGTGGTTGTGGATCGTTTGAGCAAATATGGGCATTTTGTGGGTTTGAAACATCCTTTTACTGCTCCCACTGTAGCGAAGGCGTTCATCATGGATGTGGTGAGACTCCATGGAATGCCTCGCTCCATTATATCTGACCGGGACCGCATTTTCATAAGTTTGTTCTGGACGGCTCTCTTCAAAGCACAGGGGACTGTCCTTATGCACAGCACAGCTTACCATCCCCAAATGGATGGACAGACTAAGGTTGTAAACCGGTGCCTGGAGACGTACTTGCGTTGTTTTGTGCCAAAGAAACCCCTTGTGTGGAGCCAATTTTTGCATTGGGCTGAGTTTTGGTACAATACATCATTCCACACGACCACTAAACACACCCCATTTCAGGTTGTCTATGGAAGTGAGCCACCTCAAATTCTTTACTTCGAGAACGGAATGACTTTGAATTCTTCGCTAGAGCAACTCTTACTCGAAAGGGATTCGATATTACAGGAATTGAGGGTGCAAATTACCAGAGCACAGGCTAGAATGAAAGAAATAGCTGATGGGCACCGCCATGACGTCCAATTTGAAGTCGGGGATTTGGTATACCTCAAGCTCCGTCCCTTCCGTCAGAAATCTATAGCTAAAAAGGTATCTAAGAAGTTGTCTCCGAGGTACTTTGGCCCATTCGAAGTGGAAGCGAAGGTGCGAAAGGTCGCGTACAGGTTGAAACTTCCACCCTCAGCTGCAATCCACCCGGTTTTCCATGTGTCTCAGCTTCGCAAAGCCGTTGGAAGTGCGCAATCAGTCTCTTCGTTACTCCAGCAACTGTCTGCCGACGAGGAATTCCTTCTGGAACCTGAAGCTTTACTTGGAGTCCGTCCAAATCTTCACTCCACAACTGCAGGCCGGATGTTTTGATTCAGTGGAAGAGTCTCCCGGAATTTGAAGCTACATGGGAACCTTTTGAAGCCATCCAACAACAGTTTCCTAGTTTTCCCCTTGAGGACAAGGTGAATTTCCACCCGGTTTTCCATGTGTCTCAACTTCGCAAAGCCGTTGGAAGTGCGCAATCAGTCTCTTCGTTACTCCAGCAACTGTCTGCCGACGAGGAATTCCTTCTGGATCCTGAAGCTTTACTTGGAGTCCGTCCAAATCTTCACTCCACAACTGCAGGCCGGATGTTTTGATTCAGTGGAAGAGTCTCCCGGAATTTGAAGTTACATGGGAACCTTTTGAAGCCATCCAACAACAGTTTCCTAGTTTTCCCCCTGAGGACAAGGTGAATTTCGGGGCGGCGGGTAATGATAGGCCCCCAATCCGGTTTACCTATGCTCGAAAGAAGAAAGGGCTACCGGTCCATTAAAAGTTAGTTATTTGAATGGGGGTAAAATAGTAAAGTAGGGTGGGGAAGGAGAGGGGAATAAATGGGGGGAAATTGGATTTAGGGAGGGCATGCAATTTTCATTAGTACTGTGTAGTTAGGGGAGAGTCCAAGCCTCTCATATAGCCTTGGAATTTGTATTCATTGAGAGTTATCAATACATTGTTCATTCGTGTTCTATAATCCTTGTTACATCTTCATAAATTGTTCTGAATATCAATTCTCTGGAGGAAACCTAATCTGATCCATTGCAGCCGGTTTTCGAAGTTCTGTGGAAACTCCAATTCTCAGTTGGTTCAGCCGATTGACAGGTAAGATCCTATCAGTAATCTAGCGGCCAAACCTCAATAAAACAAAAGGTTGTTCAAAACACAGCCATTCACCAACCTTGTGTTTAATTGAAAACATGTCATATATAATTGTTAAGACTGAATCCATAAAATATCATTCACAGCATTTTCCAGTATCAATGAAATAAAAGAACACTCCGGCCTCTCTTAAAGGTAACTTGGAAGTGTTGCATGCTATAATATCGTGTCATAGAGTCCTACGTACTATAGTGGGAAAGGCATTGAGTATCCCCTCAAAGTCAGGGGACTTTATCCCCCTCGCATCACTTTATCCTATAAACAATTTTTCTTTTACTGTAAACAGTATCTCATATTGCTGTCCTTTGCTTAGCTCAAAGCAGATTATCAACCAACTGTACTAATATAATTCTTCTTGGAGTATAATTATATAAGAGTGGGGGGGCTTATTTTGGTTCTTCCATTTAATTTTAACTTTAAAGTAGAAAATAGATGGGATTCTAGGAGTGATTCCTCCAAAATATATTCTTCTTTCCATTCTTCGTGCTATTCTCTGCAGTGTCAAGCTTTTAAACTCAATAAATTTGCTAGATAATTGTTATACATAAATCTGCTAACACAAACAAACCATTCTCCTCAAGCCCTTGATTTGAACAGTCAAAAGTGTTGCAAGCACTATCGATCCTGATGGAAGGACAGATTCCAATTCTGCTTTTCTCTGTGTCTCCCTTTTACTCCCATGATCTTAAAACGCCAACACACCATCACAGCCATAAAAAGTATTTCAGATATAGCTCTTAGTACCAATTATGTCATGTACCAATCCACTATTACCCTACTAAAGCCTTTGACACCAATGCATTACTTGCCAATCTAAAATTGTACTAAAATCAACTAATAAAACCCCCAATATTTCATGTCCAATATCACCATGGAAAAGGTGAAGCCTCGGACTAGAAGAACACAGGTGTTAAGAAGTATTTAAACGAGTTGCAGCATTTCCTTTCACAACACTACTGCAGGAACCCGTCAATCTTCTTCAATTCTTTTCCTTTACCAACACACTAGTGCAGTTTAGCAATAACTTACATGTTTTTCAATCATACAACTCTGAATAGAAGATACGCAATCATCACTTAAAATAATGTGTCTGGCAGTGTAAATGACCCAGGCAACGCTTCAACATAGAGAATTGATAAACCATTTCCTGTGAATTCCAATTGGCTACACAGAATGCACAATGTGATAGGCTTAAAACTTGGAATAATAAAGACCTCTGGTCATCCCAAAATGACTTCCCGAATGACAAAAAATCCGTGTAGTAGTAATTACCCTTACTTTGGCCCTGTTCGGTAGATATTAAAATCGGATTAAAATTGAAAAACTAGCCGTTATTGTTGATTTTTATTAGACAAGTGGGACTCAACAACGGCTATATTTTCAATTTTAATTGGATTTTAATCTCTACCGAACGGGACCTTTATAAATAATAATGTTAAAAAGACCATACAGTAAGCATTCACCAGCATGCCCATGCATGTGCACTGACATAAGTGCACAAAAAGTGAGATAGATAGAAAGACAGAGACAGAGACAGAGACATACTCAATTCAGTTAGGGAATGTATAGCTTAACCCTGGTGTGAAAGAACCTTGATGAACAAACTGTAAAATTAGAAGGAGAAAAAAAAACGATGAATATTCATTTCTGATTGATGTCAATACTACATCAAAGATATTTTATGCTTTAAATAGATAATGCGATTAAGAAAATTCAAAAGTTACCTGTGCATCAGATCCAAGCTGAGCTCCATAAGTTACCTGTGCATCAGAACCAAACTGAGTTCCAATCATATCCTTCTTCCCAGATCCATCAGCACCCCGGGCAGATCCCTTGGTGTCACCCTGAAAATTTATGACAGTTACCACCACATGGACAACTAAACAAAGTTAAGAAGTGCAGTAGATAATTTGAAGTAAAATGCTGATACATACCTCCAACTGTAACATCAGAGCCATTCCACGAAATCGATCAAACAAAAAAAAGTCAAGAGTAAGATTGAAGCCAATCACTTATTTATAACTTCAAAATCAAAATAAATATGAATTTCTGAATAGATCGAAGAGAGGTCAAATGAACTAGTGAAACACAGAACAAAAAAGTTGATTCCTTTACCTTTCTTCTTTTACATTAGCAGGCCAAATAGAGAGTAAGTTCAGGTACAATGAAGGCTCAAATTTCAGGAGGAACAAAAAGTACAAAAATTTGCACCTACCTCTCTGTACCTAGCCAAATAGGCCTTGAGTGGAGCAATATAATCTTCAAAACCTAAAGTTGCCATTGCCCAGAGCAAATCATCCCCATTAACAGTTTTCCTTTTCTCTTTTTGACACTTATCGCTTGCTCTACAAAACACAACAAATTGCTGTAATAATAATTATAAAAAAAAAAAATCCAAATATCACTACATTTTAATGCAACATGTAGTACAACTGGATTGATAAACAATATATATCTCATAATACATATACATTTGAACGTACACAAATATACAGGTACAAATACAGAACCATACAATCATATACATATTGGCGTGTGAATGTGGGTGTGCAGACACATAAATGCTTAATAATGTATGGAACTATTCAGGGAATCACACAGTATCTAGTCGCTCAGGTTGCCGGCATCAGTTTATGTCCCAATGACAAGTCATCCGTGTCAGTAAAAGCATCTCAGCAAATCAAATATAACTAGAGACAAGCAAACATTTTCATCAATTTTCTCCCCCACTTTTATAACCCATGGAACTTCTTGGGAAACTAATCTCCTATTTTATCCAGTAAACCCTAGATCTCTAACTAGTGGTCAAGTTTTCCAAATTTGTATATCAGTTTTTAATAAACATGAGTTTCTTCATTGACTAAATTTTATGGTGAACAGCATCCACAAATTTCCACGAGTTTCAAGGAGAAGGCATACAGTTCTGACCTCCAAAGCATCATCAACAAAATCAGCCGAGGATGCGTCCAGTAGTAAGGTTTTTTGTGCTCATCATAAGCGTCCACATTTAATTCACTTGTTCGAATTCCCCTAGTAAAGCAGTGTATCCCCCCTTAAAAAACTCCCCTCCTCCACTCCATTGATGTTTGGCAAACTTTCTATTCATGGATGTTTCATGACGATCACTACCCAAAATATCACTTTCAAATCTAGATGCTAAATTTGCCAAATCAATGTTATCAATAAAACATTAAGAAAGATATGAAAATCAATTTCAGTTTAGATACAACAACTGAATGCTCGAGCAATTAAAACTGCATTAATCACCTAACTTCAGTTTAATTAAAACATAACATATTGGGTAATTTCTAAATTATAAACTTGTACACAAAATGTACATGAGAAAGCCCAAAATTCCAACTATCTCCCACTTGAGTTGCACGAGTCATTGGCACAAAATTAACTTACCAGGCACACCAAATGAGCGATCACTCATACTTAAACTGCATAACCATTATTATTTAACTCAATAACTTTCACCTATCCAAGGAGAATGCAAATGTCAAACTACACAATAAAATGAGCAAGCAACCAGCCAATAATCCCAGGAATGGACACGATTAGTTGTTTGCCTTTGCATGGGACTTCCCCGATAAGCTATAAATGCCTCTTCAAAGTAAAGGATGAAGCTTTAACAATAATCTTCCGTCAAAGTGAAAAAAAAAAAAAAAGATGTTCTTTCCAAATAGTTGACTCCACAAAGTTTGTAAAGGCATTGCAGTAATTTAATGGATAAAGTGACTCATGCCGATATGATTGTTCTCGCTATAATCACACACTGGTTGTATGCTCAATATATAAAAAAGTCACTTTGGTTTTCACTGTTCATAAGCCGTATGCCCATGTTAAGCCAAGCCGAAGTGGATGAGCCGCGTTCGCCGAGCCATTTCTATATTCTAAACTATCTTTTCCCTCTTTTTTTGGTCCAAGAAATGATGTTAATTCACTGTCATTTAGCTTTTTTGTACTTTACGTTTGCGTGTGAAAAATGCTAAAATAGTGGCATGTTTACAGAGCAAACCAAAGGTCCATTCAGCACGGATCAAAGGTCCGTTCGTTTTAATTTTTTTTCTTTTTTAAGAGTGGTTTGTTTTTACTTTAGTTTTTAATGTTGTCTCGAAATATTTAGCAACTTATAAGAAAATTTTATGTAACTAATGTTTGACATAAATATTTTTTTTTATACCTACGCTATTATATAGTCAATTACATTATGGCACGTGCCTTGTACGTGCTTCTCACTAGTGCTCCATAATTAGTGTGTTGACATCCATTATCTAGCGCTAGAGATCATGTTCAATGGGTAAGTACTTTGAAAGTAGTTTATGGAGCATACACAGTTACAATTTTCTAATTTGTAGATTAAGTAATCAAGATATTTTTGCACCTCATCTATAACACCTCAGGTTGTGATATAGGGTTTGCATTGTTTGCTTGAATTCATAAAATCCCATATTAAAAAAATACCCAATAAAATAAGGTTAAATACTGAGGCGATCTATAAAGTTCATTAAATCCTGCTACAATAACTATAACCATGTAGATGAGATGAGTCACCCATTTAAAAATTCAAAATATAAAGCTTGTCGTGTTCTTGACAACTTGATGGGTTGATGACATGTACATTGTGCACATCACACAAAAGAAAAGAACAAAATATTTATAGGCATGCCACGTGGATGTCAAACACTTAGTAGGTAGTGGGTTGAGGAAGTGGTAATGCAGTGAAAATTTATAAAGATATATATAAAATAGGCAACCTAAGGCGACATGCCCAAGAAATGGTCAAAAGTATACGAGGAGTATCGGCATCAATGTGGATCAACCACCCTAGGATGAGCATCCATGCTTCTCAAATTAAGGTTTTATTGCACAAATTATTAACGAACTAATTTTTCAAATATGATTTCCAAAAAGAAGCATCATGGCCTTATATTCAAAATCATCAAATACATGGTTAAAAGTGAAGGGTAGATTTAGGGTGTGTTTGAGCCACATTATTTTAAAAGATTGTATTTTGGAATAGTAGATTGATGGAGAATGTGTGGCTGAAAAAGAAGAAAAAGTTATTGATGTGATGGAAAATATTATTATTTTATTGAAGAATGTGTAGTTGAAAATTAGTAGAAGAATGAAAATGAAAATTTTAATGTAGCTCAAACAGGGGCTTAAGAATTGAAATTCTGGTGATGAGGTGTCAACCAAAAAGGTGACTTCTCTTAAATGTTGTGCCAAGAAACAGAGTAGCACACAACATAAAATGAATTAAAACTTAAGAAGCAATGCAGGACTATCCCCCTGCCAAATGCCAAAAATTTGCCAATACTCGCACACACCCTATTAGAAACACCCCTTTCTCCTTCTAACCTTGCAAACAAGAAGAAAATTTGACCAAGCTTGAAATTAGTATTTAACTATTGAGAGCATCAAAAAATATATCCTTTAAAAATCTTACACAGTATTGGAAAAGGAGTTGTTTGACACTAGAGACCTACAAGTTGTGTTGAAGGCAGAGACTGAGAGGATTGATCTTCATAATAAACCATGCATAAAAATCAGGAATTACTCAGATGAAAAATGTATAAAAATTCAAAAATACAAATGTGAGTGCCAGATGACTATATTTGCATTTTATGAATGATGAAACAAAGTGTGAAATGGATACAATAGATACATGATTTACGTACAGAATTAAACTTTAAAGACTGCATTTAATAAGTAACATGTGCAGATCAGCAATCATTTGTTGCAGGCTTCTTAATCATTTTTTTCCTAAGAAAATCAGAAATAAACTTTGATTTCTTGTCTAACTCATGAGCATTAATGGCATATATATATATATATAACCTAACAAAACTTCAAAGAACTAAATTATATATATATATATATCCCACAAAAACATGTTGTTTTAAATTTTTAAATTACCGATGGATCATTCCGGTAGGTATGTTTTATAGGTCTAAGATATGGTGCTAATAGTTAATATTAGTTCCAGATCTTTTAAGAACAATTATTAATCATAAGTTTTTAT
>CAIGRS010059559.1:0-20614 GCA_903798395.1 Fraxinus floribunda | reverse complement strand
TGGATTTTTCAGAAATTTTCATTTTTTTCATTTTTTCATTTTTATATATTTTTCGCCAGTCCGATTTGGTTTTAAATCGCAATTAAACTTCTCAAACCTAAACCAAACTATTTCGTTGACGGGGCCCCGTGACACCAAACCGATTTCTAAAATGCGATTTCGGTTCAGTTTGACGGTTTTTGCTTACAATCCTAGGATCAAATAGGTCACCCTGAGCCAAGTATAGCTCAATTCAATTCTCTTTTTACATTTAAAGAGGATGGGAGAAATTCAGGTTGGTGGTATGCTAGCGCTAGACCTAGGACGGAGGGTCCGTTGGTTTTGGATACTCCCTCAATAAAAAAGTAGAAAGAAGAGTTCTTCTTTGTTCTGGGAGAGTGGCGGTTCCATTCTGTTAAAGTGAATAGAAAGAATGTAGTCCCCACTCTTTATCACCCGTTATGTAAATAAACATCACCTTCAATATCTTTTCCTACTTTTGTGGTAAGTTCATCCACTTAACTAATTTAAATTTTCCTTACAGATTATAAGAAAGCAACCCTGAGCTCAGCCACACAAAAAGAAGTCGACACTATCAGAGCTCTTCCTAAGAAAGAAAGGTCTTGTAAGTTTGTGATTTCAGACACAAGCTTGTTTCAAGGAGGACTATTCCAGTCTTTGCTACCGACCTCAACGCCAACCCGATCCACAACTTTGATCTCAACTTCTTTCCATAAGTATACTCGATATATTCCAATTAAGATTTACTTTGGACGTAGTATTAAGGTTTATTGGTTCTCATCTCAGGTCAAGATCCAAATATGTTGGGCTATAAGGTAGCAAAAGCAGCGAAAACAATTGTAGTTGCTAAGGGTAAAAGGAAAGAAGTTCCCGTCAAGGTTGTGAATTGACCTGAGGAGGTCGAACTTGAGGTTAAGGCTGAACAACCTTTAAAGCGATGTCATTTTGTGGAGCCACTGCCTAAACCCACTCCTGTAACCTCATCTCCTTTACAATTAGCTCCTATACCACCAGCTCCTTCTCTAGTCCTTACTATGATCGGGACTAGCTCCTCAAGGGTACAAAAAAGGTACCCACATTTGCAGAGGCCGAATGTTGACAACCTGATAGACCGTCGACTTGAGATACTATTGGATTTTCTCAGGGCTCCATCTCCCTCTAGAGAGTCCACTGTAGCACTTCCATTCCCTTTAGGGAATCTACTACTCTCCTTACCAGAAGTTGGAATGAACGGGAGCAGCAATTCCTTAGTGATATGCCAGTGGGCGATGCAATAATTTCAGCCCAACTCCATAGCCACTGATCAATCTTCTACATGATGTCTGTGGCAGAAAAGGTAATCTTTCAAGCTTAAGTGTTTTAGGGTTTAATTAAATGTTATGATCTATAACTCAAATTATTTTTCTATTTTTAGGTAAAGGCCGAGCTAGATAAGATGCTTGAAGTGAAAGATCAGGTCATGGCTCTATTTAACAAGATGGTGGCATAGAAGGCGAAGTTTGCTAAGAAGGAGTGGGATTATAAAGATCGCCTAAATAAAATGGTGCTAGAGCTAAATGCCAGGTTGACCATAGAACTCAAACTCATGGATGCTAATAAGGCTCTGCAAATTTGGGTGGGAAAAGCCACTTCCCGAGCTGAAAATGAAAAGAAAAAGGCTGACGAAGAAAAAGCTCAGGCTGATGAGGATGAGAAAAGAGCTGAGGAGGAGGCTAACAAGAGGGCGACCGAGGTTCAGGTCAAGGCCTCCAAAGTAGTAAAGGAATGGAGGGCCTCTCTTGAGTTTAATGCATTAGCTCAAGATGCTTACGTTGTGGCCTTAGGAGAGATAATAAAGTACATAAATAAGTAGAGGACGGACTTTAATACTTCTTTCCTAGTAGAGGCCTATAAGGAACAACAAAAAGACCTCGAACAATTATCGAAGACAGCAAAAGTTCAGATCTCATTTGCCGACGAAGATGTCGAGCATGAGTTCTTACCTCTATAAGACCCACTAGCCTCTTAGTTTTTATATTTATTATTTTTGGCTTTTGTCGAACTTTTGAGACTTTTTTTTCGTTTTATTGATGAATGAATGTTAGTTGATCCTTCTCTTTATGCAATATGTTATTATTTCTTGCCATTCCTGTGAGTTCCGCAAGGAATGAGCTTTGCTATTTCTATTTGAACTAAATATTGTAGTACATGCAACCTTAGCTGGGCTAGCTCTTGAGCAAAGCTTCAATGATTTTCTCTTTTAGGAATTTTTTCTAAATGTTGCAGCGCATACAACCTTAGTTTAGCCTGTTTTTTAGCAAGGCTTTAATGATTTTCTCATTTAGAAGAATCTTCTAAGTATTGTAGCACATGCAACCTTATTTCGGTCTGCTTTTGAGTAGGGTTTTAATGATTTCTTCGTTTAGGAAATTTTTCTAAGTGTTGTAACACAGGCAACCTTAGTTCGGCATGCTCTTGAGTAGGGCTTTATTGATTTCCTTGTTTGGGAAATTTTTCTAAGTGTTGCAGAGCATGCAACCTTAGTTCGGCCTGCTCTTGAACAGGGCTTTTAATGATTTCATCATTTAGGAAATCTTTTTAAGTGTTGCAGCACATGAAACCTTAATTCGGAGAACAATATTTCTATATATTCTTTCCTTTAGCAAAACACACATTCTTATTATAGATAATAGATGTGCAATACGAAATACATTTACTTTTTACTGGTAGTATTTTTTAAGATGTTCTACATTCCAAGGATATAGGAGGGGTTTGCCGCCTTTGTCTTCCAAATCGTAAGCCCCTTTAAGTAGTACTCTGGTTACTCTATAAGGACCTTTCCAATTAGGCCCAAGAGATTCAAAGCTAGGTTCCCTTAAACTTTTCCTTAACACCAGGTTACTGATCTCGAATTCCCGTTTCCTGACCTTCTGGTTTTAGTATCTCGCCATGCGTTGCTTATATACGGCATTCCCGATTTAGCCTCATTTCTTCTCTCTTTACTAGATCCAGTTCTCCTCGCAACACTTTCTCATTTCCTTCTTCATGATACATCATCGTCCGAATAAAAGGAATCCCTATCTCAAGTGGGATGACGGCTTCAACCCTAAAAGCTAAAGAGAAAGAAGTTTCTCCGGTGCTATTCCTAGACGTAGTGTGATAAGACCATATCACGCTAGGGAGTTCTTTAGCCTATCCTCCCTTAAGAGCATCAAGTTTGGCTTTCAGCATGTGCTTGATGATATTATTAATTGCTTCAACTTGGCCGTTAGCTTGAGAGTGGTTTGGCATGGAGAAGTGCTTCCGTATGCCAAATTCATCCCAAAAATTAGCAAAGCAAATATTATCAAATTGTTTTCCAATGTGGTATTCCAAATCTACATATAATGGACTTCCACATGAAGTCGGTGGTCTTTTGCTCAATTATCTTAGCCAGAGGTTCAGCCTCCACCCATTTAGTTAAGTAATCCACTTCAACAATTGTAAACTTCGTTTCCCCTTTTCTAATAGGCATTGACCAATTAGATCAACCCCCCACTTGGAGAAGGGCCAAGGGGCCATTACATAGTTTAGTTCTCCTGGTGGGAGTTTTACGTTAGGAGCAAATCGTTGGTATTTATTACATTTCCTAGCAAATTCTAACGTGTCCTTCTTCATGGTACACTAAAAGTATCCTTGCCGCAATTTTTTATGAACCAATGATTGCCCACTAGCATGATTTCTACATACCCCTTCCTGTACTTCTTGCAAAGTATAAAGTGCCTCCTCTTCATTCAAGCATCTCAACAAAGGCACAGAATATCGTCGTTTGTAGAAAACATTGTCAATCAATGTGTACCTTGTTGACCACATCCAAAGTTTTCTCACATCAATGGGATCTTCTGGACAAAAACCTATTTTCTGGTATGAACTGATTTTATCCATCTATGTTGACTTCAGATCAGTTATCATAGAAACGATTTCCAACCCTTCGATGGCTGGATGACAAATCTTTCCTATCGGAATGCTGTCAAACTCCTCTATCCCTTCGCTCATTGATAGACCAGCAAAGGCGTCGTCATGGAAATTTTGAGTTCGGGGAATTCGTTTGACTATCATAGTTTGGAAATTTTTCAACTTTTGCTTAACAATCTGGAGATAGCTGTTCATTATTTCGTCCTTAGCTTGGTAAGATTCGCTGACTTGATTGACCACCAATTGTGAGTCACTGTAAATTTTAGATGAGCAACTCTCATGTCTTTTGCCATTCTCACCATCGCTATAAGGGCTTCATATTCAGCCTCATTATTCAAAGCTTTGAAGTCAAACAATAATGTTTCGAAAGAATATTGGCGATTCAAACTAATCAAGACAACTCCAGCCCTAGAACAAGCTTCTGTTGAAGATCCATCAATGAAGAGTTTATATGGAGTGTCATGTGGGGGTTCTTCTATTGGGCCCGAACTGAACTCCGCAACAAAATCAGCAAGAGTTTGACCCTTGATAGAGGTTAGATACTTATATCGTATGTCAAATTGCCTAAGTTCTACTGCCCATTTAACCATCCGACCCGAAGTATCAGGCTTTTGTAGAACTTGTCTTAACGGGTAGTTAGTTGTAATCTCAATTGGGTGTTCCAAGAAGTAGGGCCTCAGTTTCCTCGCTACCATGACCACGACATAGGTCAGTTTCTCTAAGGGAGAATAAAGGAGCTCGGCCTCATGAAGAGCTTTTCTTACATAGTAAACTTACCAGTCGATTTTGACATGAAATGATTGAGGATAGCTACTCTCCCAATCAAACTTTGAACCTCCTTAGGATTTGTTGGGGGGTGCATTTCAATGATGGCTCGTGTCTTCTCTGGATTTGCTTCGATTCCTCGACGATTCACTAGATAACCTAGGAATTTTCCCGAACTCACACCAAAACCACATTTATGTGGGTTTAGTTTCATCCCATATTTTCTCAGGATTTCGAACATTTCTGCAAGATGTTGTCAATGATTTTTAGCATCCGCGATCTTTACTAACATATCATCAATATATACATCCATGATTTTACCAATGTGCTCAAAAAATATAGAATTGACCACACGTTAATAGGTGGCTCAAGCGTTTTTATGACCAAAGGCATCATTTTGTAATAGTAAAGACCTCGGTCAGTTGTGAAAGTGGTGTGTTCCTGGTCCGGCTTATGCATAAGGATTTGGTTATACCCTGAATATGAATCCATAAAGCTAAGTAGCTCGTGTCCTGCTGTTGTATCTACTATTTGATCTATCCCTCGTGGAGAAAAACTGTCCTTAGGACATACTTTGTTTTGATCGGTTAAATATATGCACATCCTCCAATCTCCATTGTTTTTCTTTACAAGAACGGGGTTAGCGACCCATCTTAGATATTTTGCTTCATGGATAAATCCATTACAAAGCAAGTTCTGCACCTCTTTGTTTAAAGCCTCGTATCTTTTTGGATTCTGAGGTTGATGTCATTATTGCCTAGGCCGCACCATGGGATCGATACCTAACCTGTGGAAAATGATTCCTTGGTCAATTCTTTTCATGTCTGAGTAATTCTAGGAGAAAACATCGAGGTTTAGTCGGAGGAACTCAATGATCTGACCTCGGAAGAGTGGTTGCAATTTATGGCCTATTCTGAGTACTTTCGGAGGATCTTCGATGCGACCTCCACTTTATCCAGCTCATCAATTGGTTTTCCTCCTTTTACTCTTACACATGGGGTCTAGTAGGCTGAGATCGGATTCAATCTAATATACCATATGAACTTTTGAGGAAAAATGTGTAACCTTCTTTGTTGGGCAACTCCTCATCCGACACTTCTCAGCAATGTTTTTGTTTTCCTTAAGCTGCCCTACACCTTGAAGCGTAGGAAATTTAAGTGAATAGTGGTACGTTGACAAAACTGCTCTGAGATCAAATAACAGAGGTTGCCCCCATGACAGAGTCATAAGGTAAATTGGAATCAAACACTACAACTCAGCATTCAGTTTAGTTCGGCGTGGAGCTTTACCAACCTCAACAGAGAGCATGATCAACCCTTTTACTTTGGTGAGACCCCATTGAGCCCTAAAACCATATTTGGATATGGCTATAGAAAATTCAATGGAATTTCTATCCACTCTAACATGTTAACATAGAGTATGTTGAGAGAGCTTCATGTATCAACTAGAACTTTGGGAATGATAACTCCGACTACAGGTACCGAAATTACCATGACTCGATGATAAGGATGTGGATCTTCTTCCTTTTCTTCAAACGAAAGTTGATCATCAATCACATTTCTGCGATGCTTCTTAGTAATGCCGATCTTAGAGAGGTCAGCAGCAATAGGTTTTTTAAACCTTGACTCCCCTACTCGATTATTTTGTTGGCTTGTCAACAATTGAATATGAGGACCAAGTACATCAACGTTGCAAGCCCTTACCTCAACTTGATTCTCGCGTACTATACCAATTCCGATTGGGGTAAAAAAATTTATACAATAATGATATATCAAGGTAGCGGCCTATAATTCATGTAGTATGGGTGTCCCTAATATGACGTCGTAGTTGGAAGGAAGGTCGACAACAACAAAATCTACTAAAATTCTTCTTCGGCAATGGAGTTCGCCTAATTCCACACTTAAAATGATTTGACCTCGAGCTTTAATAGGATCACCAGAAAACCCTTACAATCTCCTGGAATATGGCTAGAGGTAACGTTCTTGGATCCCCATTTGCTCTAAAGTTCGGGAGTACAACACATTGATCGATCTCTCATTATCTACCAGAGTCCGATGTACTTGCACCCCAGCAACAACCATGGTTATTACCAGTGCGTCACTTTGGTCCACCAAAATCTCGTATGAATCCTCTTTCGAAAATTTAAACCATTATGAATATAACACAGTATTAGTGTCGAACTCTGGTAATCTCACATTATAATTTACCAGACGCAAGTATCGCGTTCTTGTCTGTGCCTTACTCTTCTGGATCCTTCAAGAAATTGATTGCCACTTACTAGAGGACCCGACTGAACTTGAGGACCCGACTGAACTCACTGGGTCGTTCTTTGTTGATAGGTTGTTGACAGCCAGCTCGGTTCGTCTCTCCAGGTTTAGCCACAAATTCTCGCAGATGACCTCGTCAATTTAAATATTCCACTTCTTCCTTTAGATTTCTACAGTTGTCTGTGTTATGGCATGTAGTCATGTGGTATCGATAGTACCTCCATGGATTTTTCCCTCTTAACTCATTTTCTGAGGTATGGTCTACGGAACGTTTCTTTTCTTTTGCTTGTAAGAAGACTTCCTCCAAAGTGACATTTAGTGGATGATAATCATGAAATCTATCAGGATAAAGCTTAAGATGACCTCAATCCCTCCTATCTTTTCTCTTTTCTCAATTGAAGTCTTATCTACTTTTTTCTCCTTTGCTTGATGTAAAGGAGGTGGGTTTACTTTGGGTTCGTACGGGTCTGATGTGGCTTCCTCAGCACTTATATGTTTTTTGTCTTGATTCAGGATCTCATGGTATGTCCGAGGTTCATCCTCATGTACATACTACAGAACCTCGTTCTGGCCTTAGTCTGGAAAGGACTGCCATAAGTGTAGCATCATCCGAGATCTTTTCAACTTCCATAGACTGTTTATCAAATCTGCTGAGGCAACATCTTTTAGCTTTATTTCCCAATTTCAACGAAAAAGCATGACTCATTATGGCATCCCCTTCTCCTTGTAGTTCCATCGAAGGTATACTTGTCTAAATGGCTGAGAGGATCTCCTTCTTACCCAGTCAGTTGTGGCATCTTTAACTTTTTGGGTAGAGGTTTAGTAATAATATCCCCAGGCTACTTTGTCTATAGCTTTTAAATCAACAATACATTTTCTCAAGGCACTCATTTCAGGCTCTGGTTGTTCTATTGAGCGTTTGATATGGGGCTCGTCATGTCTACTTGTAGGTGTTAGGGATTGTTGAGAGCCCAATCTATCCAAGACACTATTAGTTTTCCTAGCAACTGGCTTTACCGTTATGGGAGAGCTCGTGACCTCTTCAGTTTGCCTTTTGGAGGATTCTTCTCTTGAGAACTTGAGAGTTCTCCTAGTGGGAGGTCATCTATTTCTTTCACCGTGTGGAGATTCCACCTCGGTGTCTTATGATGGAACATGAGTTTGGTTTTGTTCCAATATGTTAACTATATTTATCAATTTTTCAGTAGCTTCCCTCATCATGGTCATTTGGGGGTCAGCAGGTTCCTTTTAACCTTTTCTTCTTCCAACATTTTGTGGATTGCTAGTTTATTCAGGACGAGTGTGGGATTGATTTTCATATGCTGAAAAACCATCCATGATGGTGTTTCTTCGTGGATTTTTGAGAGATAGGACCGATTTTACAAATTAGAGGGCCTTTCTTCTAGCGCCAATCTGTTGATGTCGAAAATTGTATGGGCAAAATTCAAACCAACTTAAGATGTAAATAAAGACTTTATTGGTAATAATTTGCAAATTGCAAGAGTCAATTACAAATGTTTTCTTTCCTTTCTTCTTAAAAGAGATATTTGAAATATGAAGTATTCTTCCATTCTCCCCCTACTCAAGGCTCCCCTCCTTTCTTTTATAGGGAAAGATTTCCATGCATCCTTCATTTCCCTGTCTAATCAACTACAGTACCAAGTTGAGAAAGTATATCATTAGCATGTTTGGATTTGTTAATAAGCTCGACTTGTCTGGTCATCATGAGTTACCTTTACATGTGGTCCCCAACAATTAATGAATTATTTAGGGAAGAAAGTTGAGGCATATTATTGGTTGAATTGGTGGGCGATGATGTAAAACCTTCCATATATCGCTTGTTAATTGATTGTTTGTACATTGTGTAAGAAATCTTCAATCATTATGTCTCCTTACACCTCAATAAACAACATAATCTGAGCAGACCTCACATATCCGAACTCATATTTGCATAAGCTTAACACATATATCAAACTGTACTTAGCGACCTCGGAGGTCGGATGCCAACAATTTCATTCTTAAAAGTTATATTTATCGATCGATTTTACAATTATTTATACCATATCGTGGTCAATATTCTTGACATGTAGAAATTGAAATCTCGAATTAATATAGTTATTTAATTCCTTTTTTTATTCATTCTATTTATTATTATCTTGCAAAATATATATCTACTGAACCTCTATTATTCATCTTCTTATGCAAGTTAACAATTTAGCAGACAGCCGAAACTCCAATTTGAAGTTTTTCTACATCAGCTTTAACCTTTTTCTTGATTGATTACATAATTACATTTCTACACAATCTTCACATTAATTCAAACAATTTACCGTCAATGTCAACATTATCCCAACGTATCACCCAAAAAATGAATCATATTTATAATTATATCCCATAGTACTATTCTCACATTTTATACGATGGTACACTTAATATCTTTTGATGCTCTCATAATTGATTCAATGTCTCAAAAGATTACGAAATACGTTATTTATTAGATACCTACAGCTATTGGGAGAATAACAATCCTATCTAAAGATTATTAATATCTCTACTATGTCCCCTTGTGGACATATCATGTGACAATTATACACCAATTCGATTTAAAAGTTATTCATATTTATCTATCGATTTTACTATTATTTATACCATATTGTAGTCAATATTCTTGTCATGTAGAAATTGAAATCTCGAATTAATATAGTTATTTAATTCCTTTTTATATTCATTCTATTTATTATTATCCTGCAAAATATATATCTAGTACTGAACCTCTATTATTCATCTTCTTATGCAAGTTAACAATTAGACAGCCGAAACTCCAATTTGAAGTTTTTTATTTTGTTACGATGTTCCTCCAATCCTTTACCTTTAATAGGCAATTTTCAATCAAGTGATTCAACATCAGCTTTAACCTTTTTCTTGATTGATTACATAATTACATTTCTATACAATCTTCACATTTATTCAAACAATTACCTATACCGTCAATATCAACATTATCCCAACGCATCACCCAAAAAATTAATCATATTTATATCCCATAGTACTATTCTCACATTTTATACGATGGTACACTTAATATCCTTTGATGCTCTCATAATTGATTCGATGTCTCAAAATATTACAAAAATACGTTATTTATTAGATACCTAAAGCTATTGGAAGAATCACAATCCTATCTAAAGATTATTAATATCTCTACTATGTCCCCTTGTGGACATATAATGCGACAATTATACACCAATTCGAGAAAAGCTAAAAACTTTTCCTAATATTTCACTCCGATGGGCATTGTGACAATTATACACCAATTCGAGAAAAGCTAAAAACTTTTCCTAATATTTCACTCCGATGGGCAATGATTTATCCAAACAAATGAGATAATTAGCAAAATCACTCCAAAAAAAAATCATGTTTTTCAATTGAAAACTTTAAAAAGTCATAGTTCAAGATCAACCATTCACTTCCTAAATCTTTCTTAAGCTTTTAATCCATTTGTTTAACCAAACATATTTCTCATTCTTCTCATAAAATCTCCGATTATGTCTTCACGATATTGGTATTTTGTCGTTTCTCTATAGAATATCAACTTGTTGTGATACCATTCCTACACCATTCAACTTGCTACTTAACAGAAAGATTAAAATAAATTTACGACAAAATGAACATAAGTACGAAAATGAGAAAATCTTGGGACATTCATTACAATTAAATTGTGATGCATTTAACAAAACTTTTAATTTAATATAATTACCAAAAATATATTCACATTTATGAGACCAAATCTGTAAATATTCTCTATTTTCTTGAAAGAAGTATTTTCACAATTATTAGAATCGAATATTCATTACATATACGTATTGTTGATGATGTCTTGAAATTGTTATATCAGATTACTCGTATTGGTAACTTGAATTGATGATGGTATTAGAAAAATTGAATATTGAAGTTGAAGTTGAGAAGGTATTTTGAGATGAAATTTAGGCAAAAGAAACAATTGTAGTAATTCTTGGGCAGGAAACATCAAACCCATTATTTTACTTTTCAAGGATTTCAAGAATTTTTCATGGTTGTACGCGTAGCATGATTTTTATAATCAATACAATACATATTTTTCAATTAATGCAGACAAAGCTGTACTTTTCATTGTTCCTTCATAACTGTGCCCACTTTGTTTTAATTATAATAATGTTTTGATTTTAAATTTAGTTTTTATTAAATTTAAAACAAATTCAGAAAAGTGGTTGGAAGTACGCCCCTATTAAAAGAAAAATAAATAAATAAATATATATATACCTTCATTTTCATCACTATTTTCCAAGATTTTTACAGAAAACATTTGAAAATTAAAAATATTTAAAAATTCATTTCATTTTTGATCTAAATTGCAATATAAAATGTCCTTATATATATTCTTCCTGCGCCTATATATAGAAAATCATTAACCTAAAAAATTCAATCAAAAACCATATATTCTTCACCTTTTAACGTATTTAATTTATTTCCATATATAACTATCGTTGATTGATCTATATAAGACTGCTATTTCTTCATAAACTTTGTCCAAGAAGTGAAAGAAAAACAAAAAAATTAGAAATGGCTAGTGGCTCCTACTCCTTTCTTTTGGCTACTCTTTCATTAGCATTCCTATGTAGCAGTCTTACGTTCCATAATGTGAAAGCTGATTTAATTAGCGATCTTTGTTCAACTGCGAAGGATCCCTCTTTCTGTAATAAGGCTTTAAGATCAGATCCTCGTTCCGCCAAAGCCGATGTTCGTGGATTAGGCCAAATCGCCCTCGACAAAGCAATAGCCAGTGCCAAGACAACCTTAAAGTTGGCGAAAGAACTTGGGAATGGAGAATTGCCTAGTACGTGCGCGGAGGTCAGCAGTGATGCAATCGATAATCTTAACGAGTGCCAGGGTTTGTTACGCGGGAATGATAAACAGAGTTTAAATATCAAAGCTTCGGCTGCATTGGATGATTTGGCTACCTGCGATGATGAATACGGAGCAAAGGAACCTACCAACCTTAAAAACTCCAGTCAAACAACACAAGGACTTATTAGTATTATTTTGGCGGTATCAAATCGTTTGTAGAGAAGATCATAAATCTTAAATGTCTATTTTATATTAAAAAAAATTGATATATGACTAATAAATAAATTCACTGTCGAAAATAGATAAATTTATGTGACACAGTTTTGACAGAAATGAGTGAGTTTTCCTAATAAATGATTAGTATATAACATTTTAGTGTGCTATTAAAATATTATTATATGAAAAGGATAAGAGTAAGTTGGAACTAAAAGTGAAATTAAATTTTAGAAATCAATACTTTATTTTGGTTTTTGGTTTTCGAGTAACAATATTAATATTTGTTACAAATTATTGTTTTTCATGTTAAATGAAAAATATAACTATATGACTTAGTATCATTTTTCAATAATAGTTTTATTTTTTAAAAGATTGTAATATGAAGTTTAAATTATTATTTTTAATAAAAAAAAAATTTAAAACAATGGTTCAAACTCAGTTCAAACATCGATCGAAAAAGGCAAAGAGTCAAGGGTTAAGGTTCAATAGGAATCACGAATCGAACCGATAGTTAAAAAATAAAATATATGCTATAATAAATTTATATCAACAATATATGACTATCTGGGTTAATTTCACAAACGGTCACTAAAGTTACCTGAAAATAACAAAACGGTCACTGAAGTTTCAAAATTTCAGAAACGGTCACTGAAGTTTTACATTTCTTCCACAAACGGTTATTGAATTTTCAGATTTTTTGAACGAATTTACGGCAATTTTTAGGCAACTTTCGACCACCAATATTTCGGATACCGTTGGAAAGCCTACAATGTCATCTTCAATTACCACCAAAAATCTTTCCATATCTCCAAGGGATTCGGTCGGAATAAACCCACGAAGAAAGAGCCATTGTAGAGACAGCCATGGGGAGAAATTAATGGTGAAGCGAAAGGTTGTGATTTACAAAGTTTGTTGGCGATGAATGTGAATGCGGACGTGACAGTTTTTTATAGGCAAGAGTTGTGGCTTTGCTTATCTTTACGAAATCTGTATCTGTGTTTTAATTGGCGTATGAAGATTCTATTTTTGTTGCTTCTGAGTACATTTGGCAATCTGTAGTCCATCAGTTTTTCAGGATTTTTTAGTACTGATAATTGCATTTGATATTTTGGATTATTGCAATAAAATCTAATTCAAATGTGAAAAATTGAAATTCCCAAAATATATACCGGTTTTGTATATAATGAACTTCCACATGAAGTCGGTGGTATTCCAAATTTGTATATAATGAACTTCCACATGAAGTCGGTGGTCTTTTGTTCGGTTATCTTAGCCAAAGGTTCAGTCTCCACCCATTTAGTGAAGTAATCTACTAAGACAATGGCAAACTTTGTTCTCCCTTTTCCAGTAGGCGTGAGAAAATTAGATCAACCCCTCAATTGGAAAAGGGCCAATGGACCATTACATAGTTTAGTTTTCCTGGTGGGAGTTTTACGTTAGAAGCGAATCGTTGGCATTTATCACATTTTCTAGCAAATTTCAACGCATCATTCTTCATGGTGGGCCAAAAGTATCCTTGCCGCATTATTTTATGAACCAATGATTGCCCACCAGCATGATTTCCACACATTGCATCGTGTTTTTCTTGCAAAGCATAAAGTGTCTCCTATTCATTCAAGCATCTCAACGAAGGCATAGAATATCCCCATTTGTAGAGAACAATGTCAATAAATGTGTACCTTGCTGACCTCATCCGAAGTTTTCTCGTCTCAACGGGATCTTCTAGACATAAACCCATTTTCGGGTATGAACTAATTTTATCCATCCATGTTGACTTGATAGCAGTTATTACGGGTGGGCAAAACCCAAATCAACTTGAGTAAACCAACCGAACCAGCCCAAACCGATTGATTTAGGTCAGTTTTTTGAATTTTTTGTGCGGGTTTCGGGTTGGGTCGGGTCACGGGTTAACAATCCAAACCCGATCAAAACCGACCCAACCGACCCGAAACGCAAAAATAGAAAAAAAGAAAAAATGATTTCAACAAAACCCTAAAGCCTAAACTGAGTCCAGGTCACGCAGCCACAGGTTTTGTTCTCTTCTCTCTCCATCTCTTGCTCCAGAAAAGAAAGTGCTCTCCTAATGTGGCTCTCTTCGTCCCTCGCTCAACTTCAGAACTTCAAATATTCAAGGAGTGCTTGGAACAAGCTGTAAAGGAGGACAAGAACTCGAGGGATCCATTTTCATCCAGTCGAAGAAGAAAGCAGAGTCGCAGCCAAGGACAACATTTAAAGGTTTAACTTCACTGTAGATGGCTTGTTGGTTCCTTGTAATTTGTAGTGTCTCGCAATTTGGGTCGGTAATAATTTAATTATTAGTCGATTTAATCAGGTGTTGTCTTTATTTGGACTCAAAGTTGGCAAAGAATTTATGCTCTAACATTAGTAATTGAAGTTGTTGATGAAAGAGCAAGATACATCTGAGTCCTGACATTAATAATTCAAGCTAAGAGATTATACTTCGCAGTCTTAGATTTGGACTTTCTATGAATAGCCAGTGTATAAAACTAGGCCATTAGAAAAATGAACTCTTCTAACCTTAATAGCTGTAGTATATGTAACCATATCAGGTTGAATACCACCCTCACCCATGGATCTCAAGATCTGCACTGCAAGAAGAAATGTCATCATAGGATATATATAGTCCTTACAAAAGTTTTCCTATGTTCTGATGTTTGTCATTTGTTAACTTAGATAATGTTCAAGAAATCACTTTATCACACTTTAATTTTTTGGAGGTTGATGACAATGGCTGGGAACCTATGATGTGTAACTTCACACATTTCTCCTTTTTCTGCCTTTTGTTTTCAGTGGGTTCATATTTACTTTAGGAGTCAAAGTATTGAAAAATCTAGCAAGTAGTTATTTAGTTGTTTTATTTGGATTAGAGTTTTAAGTTATAGTTGTGGATTAATGGCTTGGTCACGTGATTGCTACTTGGTCCATCAATGTTATGCTTCTAGTTGTATATGAGACTTTTAATATTGTTGAAACATTTACTATGGATGTTTTAGATGATTTATTGTTTACTATGAGTATAATTTTGTTCTCCTCAAGTATGCTTCTTTGACATTCATCTTGTTTTGTAGGACTTGTTGATTGATCTTCATCAGATGTAATCTTCATCAATAAGCTGTGCATTGGATTGTAGTGCGAAGATTAGATGGGTCAGTTAAAAAGAGTTCTTGTGCTGATGGATGGACTCTTTACTGATCATCGATTTTGTGCAATAGATTTGTTAATGAAATGTATAACGTTTTTGTTTAATTATTTTGATGAATATTTAATGGATTGTACTATTGTTTTTCTTTACAAGAACTGTGATTTGTTAATGAAATGTATAACGTTTTTGTTTAATTATTTTGATGAATATTTAATGGATTGTACTATTTTATTTCTCAAGTTTATTGAAATTGGATGGCTATATTAATGTTATTTTACATCAAAAAAAATAGGATGATTTTAATTTTTGTTGAATGAATTTATCTCAAACCGACCAACCCAACCCAATCCAACCCGACCGACACATAATTGGGTTGGGTTTCAACATTTACATGTGCTAGGTTGGGTTAGGTTTCAAACAAACCGACAATGTTGGGTTGGGTTTGGGTTGGGCCAAAAATCAACCCAACCCAATCCACGCCCACCCCTAGCAATTATCAAAGAAACGTTTTCCAACCCTTTGATGGTCGGATGACAAATCCTTCCTACTGAAATGCTGTCAAACTCATCTGTCCCTTTGCTTGTTGCTAGACGAGCTAAGGCGTCAGCATGACCATTTTGAGTTCGGGAAATTTGTTTAACTATCATGGTCTAGAAATTTTCAACTCTTGCTTAACAATCTGGAGATAGTTGTTCATTCTTTCTTCTTTAGCTTGGTAAGATTCATTGACTTGACTGACCACCAATTGTGAGTCACTGTAAATTATTAGATGAACAACTCTCGTGTCTTTCTCCATTCTCACCCCCACTATAAGGGCTTCGTATTTAGCATCATCATTCAAAGCTTTGAAGTCAAACAATAATGCTTCGCAGAATATCTGGCGGACTAATCAAGACAATTTCAGCCCCGTAACGAGCTTCTGTTGAGGATCCATCAACGAAGAGTTTCCATGGAGTGTCCTGTGGGGGTTCTTCTATTGAGTTCGAACTAAACTCCGCAATAAAAATCAGCGAGAGCTTGACCCTTGATGGAGGTGGGATGCTTATATCATTTGTCTAACTGCCTAAGTTCTACTGTACATTTAACCATCTGACCCAAGGTATCAAGCTTTTGTAGAACTTTCCTTAACGGATAGTTAGTTAGAATCTCAATTGGGTGTTCCAAGAAGTAGGGCCTCAGCTTCCTTTATGCCATGACCACAACACAGGCTAGTTTCTCTAAGGGAGAATAATGGAGCTCGGCCTCATAGAGATGTTTGCTTAAATAGTAAACATGATGCTGTATTCCTTCATCCTCCCTAGCAAGAATAGCACCAATAGCATGTTCAGACACTGCAAAATATAAAACCAGCAATTTCCCTGCTTTTGGTTTCGATAGCATCGGTGGATGCGCCATTGTTGTTTTAATTCATCAAAAGCAAGCGGACGTTCAGGAGTCCATTCGAACTTCTTTCTTCCTCGTAAGACATCGAAGAAAGGTTTACACTTATTAGTCGACTTTGACATGAAACGACATAGGGCAGCTACTCTTCCAATCAAACTTTGAACCTCCTTAGGCTTTGTTGGGGGATGAATTTCAATGATAGCTCATATCTTCTCTGGATTTGCTTCGATTCCCCAATGATTCATTAGATAATCCAAGAATTTTCCCGAACTCACACCAAAAGCACATTTATGCGGGTTTAGTTTCATCCTATATTTTTTCAGGATTTCGAACATTTTTGCAAGATGTTATCGATGGTTTTTGGCATCTGTGCTCTTTACTAACATATCATCAACATATATCTTCATGGTTTTACCAATGTGCTCTGCAAACATAGAATTGACCAGACGTTCATAGGTGGCTCGAACGTTTTTAAGACCAAAAGGCATCATTTTGTAACAGTAAAGACCTTGGTCAATTGTGAAAGCGGTGTGTTCCTGGTCGGCTCAAGCATGGGGATTTCGTTATACCCTGAATATGAATCCATAAAGCTAAGTAGCCCGTGTCCTACTATTGCATCTACTATTTGATATGTCCTTGGTAACGGGAAACTGTCCTTAGGACATGCTTTGTTCATATCGGTGAAATCTATGCACATCCTCCAATCCCTCTATTGTTTTTCTTTACAAGAACTGGTTATCGACCCATCTTGGGTATTTTGCTTCACGGATAAATCCACTAAGAAGTAATTTCTGCACCTCTTTGTTTAAAGCCTCGCATCTTTCTAGATTCAGAGGTCGACATCGTTGCTGCCTAAGCCACACCATTGGATCGATACCCAATTTGTGGCAAATGATTCCTAGGTCGATTCCTTTCATGTCTGAATGATTCCAAGCGAAAACATTGAGGTTTCGTTAGAGGAACTCAATGATCTGACCTCGGAGGGATGGTTGTAGTTCACGGACTATTCTGAGTTCTTTCGGAGGATCGCCTATTTCGACCTCCACTTTATCCAGGTCCTCCATTAGTTCTCCTCATTTTACTCTCATATGTGGGTCTAGTGGGCTGATATATCATATGAACTTCTGAGGAACAATGTGTAACCATCTTTGTTGGGCAACTCCTAATTCGGCACTTCTCAGCAATGTCTTTCTTACCCTTAAGTTGCCCTACACCATGAGGCGTAGAAAATTTGAGGTAGTAATGGTACCCTGACACAATTGCTCTGAGATCAAATAATAGAGGTTGCCCCATGACGACGTCATAAGGTGAATCGGAATCAAACACTGCAAACTCGACATTCAATTTAGTTCGACGTGGAGCTTCACCGACCTCAACAGAGAGCTTGATCAACCCTTTTGCTTTGGTGAGGGCCCCATTGAGCCCTAAAGCCACATTCGGCTATGGTTATAGAAAATTCAATGGAATCCCCATCTATTCCAACATGTTAACATAGAGTATGTTGAGAGAGCTTCATGTATCAACTAGAACTTTGGGAATGATAACTCAGCTACAAGTATCGAAATTACCATAACTCCATGATAAGGATGTGGACATGCTTCTTTTTCTTCAAACGAAATTTGATCATCAACCACCTTTCTACGATGCTTCTTAGTAATGCCGATCTTAGAGAGGTGGTAACAATAGGTCTTTTAAACATTAACTCCCCTACTCGATTGTTTTGTTGTCTTTTCAACATTCGAATATGAGGACCAAGTAATTCAACGTTACAAGCCCTTGCCTCGACCTGATTCCCACGTACTATATCAATTCAGTTTGGGGTAAAAACTTTGTACAATAATGATGTATTGAGGTAGCAGCCTATAATTCGTTTAGTATGGGTGTCCATAATATGACGTTGTAGTTAGAAGGAAGGTTGATAAGAACAAAATTTACTAAGATTCTTCTTAGGCAAGGGAGTTCACCTAATTCCACACTTAGAACAATTTGACCTTGAGCTTTAATAGGATCACCCCTTGCAATCTCCTGGAATATGGCTGGAGATATTGTTCTTGGATCCCCATTTGCTCTAAAGTTCGAGAGTACAACACATTGACCAAGCTCTCATTGTCCACCAGAGTCCAATGTACTTGCACCCCAGCAACAACCATGGTTATTACCAATGCATCACTTTGGTCCTGCAAAATCCCATACAAATCCTTATTCGAATATGACACAGTATTAACGTCGGACTCTGGTAATCTCACATTATAATTTTACGAGACGCGGGCATCGCGTGCTTGTCTGCGCTTTACTCTTCTGGATCCTTCAAGGAATTGATTGCCACTTACTAATGTTTTGATCTCGGCTCGAGGTAAATGATCGAGCTTAAGGACCTGACTGAACTCGTTGGTCGTTCCTTGTTAATTAGGTTGTTGCTGTCAGCTCGGTTCATCGAATTAAAGATTTCACTTCTTCGTTTAGATTTCTACAATTGTCTGTGTTGTTCCTGTAATCTTGTGGTATTGGTAGTACCTCTCTGAATTCTTCCATGTTAACTTCTTTTTCTAATGTGGGGGTCTACGAAACGTTTCTTTTTCTTTTGCTTGTAAGAATATTTCCTCCAGTGTAGCATTTATTGGATGATAATCATGAAATCTGTAAGCAAAAGGCTTAAGAAGACCTCGATCCCTCCTATCTTTTGTCTTTTCATGATTGAAATCGTTATCCACTTTTCTCCTTTGCTTGATGTAAAGGAGATGGGTTTACTTTGGGTTTGTCCGGGTTTGGTGTGGTTTCCTCAGCACTTATATGTTTTTCAGCTCGATTTAGGAGCTCATGGTATGTTCGAGGTCCATCCTCATTACAGACCACCAGAACCTCATTCTAGGCCTTAGTCCGAAAAGGACTACCATAAGTGCGGCATCATCACAGATCTTTTCAACTTCCATGGATTGTTTATTGAATCTACTCAGGTAATTTTTAAGTGATTCAGTCTTTCCTTACTTAATGCTTACCAAGTGTTCCTTAGGCATAGTCCTTGCTTTAGAACCCATGAACTGGGCTAGAAATGCTATGGCGAGGTCATTCCAATTTTTTATGGATCTTTGATGTAGCCTCCGGAACCACCTTTGAGCTTTATCTACCAAGGTCAATGGAAAAGCACGATACATTATGGCACCCCCTGCTCCTTGTAGTTCCATCCAAGAAGTGTACTTGTCTAAATGGCTAAGAGGATCTCCTTCGTGCCCGACCAGTTGTGGCATCTTTAACTTTTCAGGTAGAGGTTCAGCAAGGATATCCTCATTGAAGGGAGAATGGCGATTCGCGAATTATTCCTCTTTGTTTCCTTTGTCCTTAGCTTCCAAATCAACAATACATTTTCTCAAGGCACTCATTTCAAGCTATGGTTGTTCTATTGAGCATTTGATATAGGAGTCATCATGTCTACTCGTAGGTGTTAGGAAGTGTTGAGAGCCCAATCTATCAAATACACTATTAGGTTTCCTAGCGGTTGGCTTTGCCGTTATGGGAGAGCTCCTGACCTCTTTAGTTCGGCTTTTGGAGGATTCTTCTTCTGAGAACTTGAGAGTCCTCCTGGTGGGAGGTCATATACTTCTTTCACCGTGTGGGGATTCCACCTCGGTGTCGTGGGGTGGAATGTGAGTTTGGTTTTGTTCCAACCTGTTAACTACATTTGTCAATTTTTGAGAGATAAGACCCATTTTACAAGTTAGGAGGCCCTCCTTCTAGCGTCAAACTGTTGGCGTCGAAAATTGTATGGGCAAAATTCAAGCCAACTTAAAATGTAAAGAAAAACTTTATTAGTAATAATTTGCAAATTGCAAGAGTCAATTACAAATGTTTTCTTTCCTTTCTTCTTAAAGGAGATATTTGAAATATAAAGTGTTCTTCCATTCTCCTCCTGCTCAAGGCTCCCCTCCTTTCTTTTATTGGGAAAGATTTCCATGCATCCTTCATTTCCCTGTCAAACTGTACTTAGCGACCTCGGAGGTTGAATACC
>CAIGRS010059549.1:0-10309 GCA_903798395.1 Fraxinus floribunda | reverse complement strand
GAGGTAAATTGCCATCTCTGAGTCCTATGAAAAGACAATTATCGTAGGCCTTTAAACTAGAGGCAGCTACAATATTCTCCATTTACAAAAATAGAATGATGGATGAAAATCCATATTTTAAATTTTTTCTAGTGCTTTCACACATGATCCTTTAAATCACTTGTTATACTCATATGTGTCATAATTCTTATAATTTTTTTTTTGAATAAAACATCTCTCAAAACTTTAAAATGCTCTTGTAAATATTCAAAACATATCCAATTAATTCATATGCAACTAATGAACTTTCTGCCACAACCAACCTTCTTCTAAGATATTTAATTTATGGATAAGGTCTGACAATGACACTACCTTTGTCTTTTTGCATAAAGTTACGAATTGTGTAGATTTGGGACATTAAATTGTGGAAAATATGTCATCAACAAAGAGGGAAGATAGAAATGAAAGAATCAAATTACCTTACATTTTCCCATTAAATTAGCATAGCACTTATTGTAATCTAATCCGAAACGAAAAAACTAGAAACAAACAGTAGTGAAAGAGTAACAAAAGAATAAAAAACGAATGCACAACAAGAGCCAACAGATGTCAATTGACTCATCCTAAACTACAAAAACTATAGAGATAATTGTAGCAGCGGTCCCAAACCTTTCAGTTTTCTACAGACTATACCTTAACATTTCATTTTGGCGGCTGCAATCCCAAACCTTTCACTTTAACTGCAATTGGAGTCTATTGAACAGATTCCATTCAAAACTCCGTTAGTCAGCCTGAAATAAAATGTTTGACTCAACTTGACAAATTAAATGAGGGGTAAAATGGTATTTACGATTTCTATAATAAAACAATTAACCAAAACAAAAGTATTGTTCATATTCTTCAAATAAAAAATCAAGAAACTCGATCGCTATCACCACCGCCATCCATCCGCCCACCGTCGCACTGCCAGCCGCTGCCATCACAAACCTCCACCACCGCGTACCCAAATCTCAAACAACAATACAAATATTTTGGTATGACCAAATTGTAGATTTGCAAAATCCAATTCTGTCCCATAAATCATGAAGGTGTTGTATTGTTAACAGTATGAGACTACCAATTAGACAAAAGAAATTCATCCAATTCTTATATCGATTATTGATCCTAGTTTGTTCTCCTCGTAAGGCAAATATTAGAGAACAAATTGTAGAAATTTATAGTCACCAAAAGGGCTAGGTGGTGCGGCATAACACTAGAATAGAGTTATGAGGAAAATGATAATGATTGTATCTAGCAACTGAAGAGATTCCAAGAGAACAAATGTGAAAATACGTAGTTCGTCCCTAACAACACCTAGAGCGAGGGTGAATAGGTGATTATGTGGAATTAAAAATCTTTAACAATTAAATAGCAACAAGTCAGTAATTAATTATTTTTCTAGATGATTAAACATGCAATTCAATTAATCCTACGTTGAAATACTACAATTATATAAGCAATAAATGATCATAAGAATTGATCACGGAGAAGCCCAACTAGGTGAAAACTCCGGGCACTTTACTAGTCAAAAATTCACTGTAACGATTCTTAAACTTACAGTCTACCAAATTAGACGACGACACGTACTATATAATATCCTGACTACAATTCCAAAAACTCTCCTAGATTCTGTGCTCTTGCACCAATTTCCATTTACAATTTCCAAAGCTCTTATGGTTTGCGCTCTCTTGCATCAACTTCCAACTTTGTAGAATCGTCTATCTCCTGTGGATGTACGAAAAAACTGCGTTCTTCAATGACTGGAATTCAGTCACCTTCCCTTGATCTTCAGAACTGACAGATATGGATGAAGCATCAGTTTGGTATTTGGATTTAATATCTGACGTTTTTCTCATCACCAAGAACAATTCACTTTGAAGAATGAAGGTTGAAATCTTTAGATGATGAAAAGAATATGAAACCAATGTGCTTTCTCAATAATCAACCTTAGAAAATCATGTTCTGAGGCGTTCAAGTATTTATATGTAGGTTAGGGAATGAACGGGTAGGACAAAAAGTCTTTAAAAATCGAATTAAAAAAAAAATTCGAATAGCACTGTCGCTCGAGCGAAGGGTGAGCGATAGTCGAACGATGAAGTTTCTATTTTTTACGCTCAAGCCAAGCCTTAATGACAGTTTAGCGAAAATTCACGCCGTTTTTCCTTCTTTCCCATTCTTGAACCCTAGACCTAAAATATCACAACTTATACTAATTGCATACTACTCCTTGAATTTTTTACAACTTATCAACTCTAGTCCTTTTTGTTCACAAAATTGCCAATTACAATACTTAACAAACTCCCCCTTTGGCATTCTCTGACAAAACTACAATTTAAGTCAAGACAATATTAAAATAAGATTACAAACTCAAAACAACTCATACAGCTAATAATTGTCTTGAACGAATTCTGCATTTCATTTTTCAGTACTTGTTTCCCGAAATAAACAACTGAAATACCAAGTGTAAAATGTATGTGAAACAACATTAAGAATAAATAGAGTTCAAGCTGTTCAAGTGTGAACGTAATTTAAGCAGTTTATAATCCATAATACATCTTTTTAGTTTCATATCATATGCTAAACTAAGATGTAATATCAATGCTACCCAACATACCAAAACGAAACATTGATATTACAAGCGTCAAAACTTAATCTAGCAAAACTGATTGTATCATATAATCAAAAGTTTTTGATACGTTAAGTAGATGAAAACATATACATCATGTTAAAGCAAAAATATCTACTCAACTATTCCCCTATGAAATATCTACTCATCTACTCCTCCTATGTCTACTCTCCATTTTTATCACAATATGACAAAGGAAAAGCTAAAATCTATGCAGCATCGTCGGAATTAGTCCTCACCTCGAAAGTCATGCCATCATCCTAGTGGTGACCAATCCAACGATGCCCACGCTGAATATATCCAACAACACCCCGAAGTATAGTAAACTCGATAGTGTGTCGATCAATTGTAGCTTCCAGTTGTGTAAGCTCTGCCATCATTCGAGCCTGCTTCTCGATCAGCATAGTCATATGTCCCATAAGTGCAACAGAATGGTCTATGGGAACAAACGCAAAAGGTGGAACATATTTGACAGGAGGAATTGGCTCAATGGGACGAGGAGCAAAAGTAGAAGACGATGGAATATCAGCAAATGGAGGAGCAAAAGAGAAAGTATGGAGATTTGAGGGATCAAAAAATATAAGGTTGTCTATAGGATTAGCCAGCACAGTCGGATGAATAGACTATGCTAGCTCAGAAGAAGCATATGACCTACTATGAGCAATAGTGATATAGCCAATCGGCTAGTAAACATGCATTGGAACCCCTTCTGGGAAACTCACTCCTAAGGTCGTCACTGACCTATAAATCAAATAGGCATATTAAGGCAGCCCCACCCTTATCCCCGTGACACGAAAAGCCCACAAAATCTACTGGTAAATGAATGAGGGTAAATCAATAGAATTTCCATGCAGTAGGGCATACAAAAATCGAGCATTCTTCATGGGTAATGAAGACGTATAAGACACGGGCCAAAGATTCGTGCACATAATGCGCAACAGAATTTGGTGATTAGTAGAAAAAGAGCCAGTGCAATTCGCACCAAGGCCTTCCTCCAACGGTTCGTTATAAAGAGTCCGTCGAAAAGAGTATCGAGGAGTCAAGTAAGGAAATAAGGGGTGGACGACTCTGGGAATGTGAGATATGCTAGGCACAACATCAGGAGTAATCCTAATCGTCTTATCTCTAAGAAAGACTCTAAAAGATGAACTGCTAACTTCATGAATGTTAGCATAGAACTCATGAATAAGTAGACTTGGTAGATGGACTAACTCAACCAACAAATGCTCCCAACCCTGGGAAGTGAAAATGGCAGCGAGGTCGGGTGACAGGTCAGACATAATGATCTCGCGATCATATAATACAGGTCTCAATGAAAACTGTATCTTGGGCATCCTATTGTAAGATGATGATGTACCAGGCGACGTAGCTGCAGTACGAGCTCTCTTAGGTGGCATCTAAAACATGTAAGACAAATATATCAAAACCTCGACATGATATGCAAGATATACATGAATGTACGTAAAACAAGGCAAATTAGGTAAATGTAACGTGCCCTAGAATGAATGCACAACTATATGCCATGATGCCTAGACGTTAGCGACGTAAAGACCAGACGTGTGCCGTGATGCCATGTCGCAGTAACGTGACGTCACCTCGCGGTGCCCACACCAAACACAACCAAATCGAGACACATGTGATCATGTGTGTCC
This sequence comes from Fraxinus floribunda, assembly GCA_903798395.1. NCBI lineage: Eukaryota > Viridiplantae > Streptophyta > Magnoliopsida > Lamiales > Oleaceae > Fraxinus > Fraxinus floribunda. Next base: position 6,013 of record CAIGRS010059549.1, on the reverse strand, counting down.
CGTATGCATACTGGAAAACAACCATCACACTACCACCCTATACGACAATCTAACAAAACTTCAATTCGCAAAACAACTATACTCAAACTAACCTCAAAGACTGTCCTAAACAACCAAACTCACGTCAAAATCATCCACAACATCGACACATTTTCAATCACCAAAATCACAAACTACTAACTAATTCAAATGCATCCTCCATCAACTAGCAATACAAAAATGAATAATTAGAGTGAAGAACACACATGAAACAACCAAAATCGCGCTAAATTAGTCACAAAAAAAAAACTCAATGTTCGGTGCAAAATGATGTGAAAAGTGAGGACAATCTATGAGAATCAAGAAAACATGAAGTATAACTCAACAAATTAAAGCAAAGATTCAAAAACACCCAAATAAATCTGAAAAATCGAGAAACAACGGTTCTTGAAGCAATACCTTGAAAATTCGCTGAACAATTGTGTAAATCTACCAAATAATGAATGCTATATGGTCAATTAGTGATTTATAGTACGAATTTAAGATGGGTGGGTGAAATTTTGAGAGAAATGGAAAGAAACACAGTGAAATTTCGTGTAAAACCCTTGAGAAATAACATTAAAATTCAAAAATACGGTCTGTCACTCGAGCGATAAGCAAACGATCCATCTTCTACTTCTGTCGCTTAAGTGTGGCTCAGCGATAAGCTAGCGAAAACTTGTTGACAAAAATAGCACTGAATGTTTGAAAATAAAGAAAAATAGCCCTCCCTTTTTTTTTAATAATATTTAAATTAAACAAATTAAGCCATTGACAACCCGATGAACTCAATCATGCAAGTATTCACAAGTAGAGCATTATCAATAAAAAAAATTTCATGTACTTAATCAAGTTCAAAATGGAGTGAAGTGTATAAGAGACCCACACGTGTTAATTGCCACTATTTTCTCTTGAATATGACTCCAAACCTTAAATTTGTGAGAAAGGACATACGAAAATCACTATTAAATAAGTATGTTCCTCACTCATGAAAGTCAAATCTATAAAATTTCTAGGACCTGAAAACGAGCTCAATTATATAAATATTTTTCTTTTTTCCCCCTGAATTTGAGCATTTAATTTTTATATATCTTTTCTCATAAATTGCATCTTATGTATAGTCTCTTGTCCATTAAGTGACTAAATTGACCCATGTAATGAGCTTTAGGTCGGTTAACCCAAGTCAGTTGACCATAGGCACTAAGTTATGAGAACTCATCAAGCTTAATTACTCGAGTCAAATAGGCTTCGAACAAAAGTATAAAATTAACCAAACTATAATATATTTTTTATTTTTTATTTTTAAATAACACATGGAGATTTATCATGAGTTAAGGTTATCTAAATGTTGATCAATTTACGTTCAATGTTACCTTACCAACAGAAGACGACCATCCTAAATCTCACACATGTGGTTCATATTCACTCACAATATCACATTTCTGCTGTGCAGATTGTACATGAAGAAACTAATATTCAATACTCTACATTGAACTGAACTAAGAAATGGAAATAACAGTATAGAACAGATGAATGCAAATATTTTTTTTTGTTTTTTTTTTTGGTAAAATAAGGAAAGTCAATACCTAAAGAAAGTAAAAACACAAAAAAATTTGGTAAAATAAGGATGTATTACTATGAGCACTAGAATCTAATTCATCATCACTCAAGGTCACTGCTAATGTCTCAAGTCTTTCTTTATTCGAATTCTTTTTCAAATTAGGACATTCATTCCTATAGTCACCATAACCCTGGTACTCATGACATCGAACAGATTGATTTTTCTTAATGGGAGTCCTAGAGTTATTTTTCTCATGTCTATCTTTTGAGAACTAATTAGGGACTTCATTTTTTCGTTCTTGAGGCTTTCTCCTATTCCTTATCACTTCATGAAACTTTTTAACGAAATAAGTTATTTCGTCGTCCCTAAGTGCCTCAGCATCCGTAGACTCACTCTCTTCTTCTCTAACAGTATTCATGGCTATGGATTTAACCTTTTAGGTTGAGAAACGGTGAATTCATAGGTTTGAAGGCATCCTACAAGTTCTTCAATTTTTACAGCATATGAATCCTTACTTTCTTCAATTACGGTGACTTTAGGCCTAAACATTTCAGGTAGGGATCTAAGGATTTTTCTAACGATCTTGGACTCGGGGATCTTTTCACCTTGGTTGAAATTCGAATTGACTATATCATTAACCTTAGCATAAAAATCATCAAAGGATTCATCATCTGTCATTCTAATTTCTTCAAACCTAGAGGTAAGCATCTGCAGTTTAGAATTTTTCATAGTTTTAGTTCCCTTGTGTGTGGTTTCTAAAATGTCCCAAACTTCTTTAGCAATTTCACACATCAAAACTCTCCTAAACTTTTTAGCAGACACAACCATGAACAAGACATGAAGGCCATTACTATTCGAGTTACACTCACCTAAATCATCTTTAGACCAGAGTGAGATAACAGTGGATATAACAACACTAGCAACCGTAGTTGATGGTAAAGTCCACCCGGTTTGAACACAAATCCAAATACGTTTATCGAAAGCTTTAAGGAAAGCTCTCATTCGAACTTTTCAATAAGCATAATTGCTTCCATCGAAAAATGGAGGCACGGATAATGACTGACACATCTAGAATTAATAAAGTCAAGAATCAAAATAAGACTCTAATACCAATTGAAAATACGTAGTTCGACCATAACAACACTTAGAGGGGTGAGTAGATGATTATCCGAGATTAAAAATCTTTAACAATTAAATAGAAACAAGCCACTAATTAATTATTTTTCTGGATGATTAAACATGCAATTCAATTAATCCTATGTTGAAATACTGCAGTTATATAAACAATAAATGAACATAAGAATTGATCACGGAGAAATCCAACTGGGTGGAAACTTCGGGCACTTTTCCAGTCACAAATCCACTATAAACGATTCTTAAACATACAATCTACCAAACTAGATGATGACACGTACTATCTGATCTCCTGACTGCAATTTACAAAACTCTCATGGATTGCGCTTTCTTGCAGCAACTCCTAACTTTGTAGAATCGTCCATCTCACGTGGATGTATGAAGAAACCGTGTTCTTTAACGACTGGAACTCCAGTCACATTCCCTTGATCTTCAGAAACTCAGACAGATATGGAGGAAGCAGTAGTTTGGTATTTGAATTTAATATCTGATGTTTTTCTCACCTACAGCAATTCACTTTGAAGAATGAAGGTTGAAATCTTTAGAGGATGAAAAGAATATGAAACCAATGTGCTTTCTCAATAATCAACCTTAGAAAATCACGTTCTGTGGCGTTCAAGTATTTATATTTATGTTAAGGAATGAATGGGCCGGACAAAAAGCCTTTGAAAAATGAATTAAATTTTTTTCGGATAGCGATGTCGCTCGAGCGAAGGGTGAGCGACAGGTTATCACTCGAGCGAAGGTAAGGCGACAGTTGAGCGATGAAGTTTCCATTTTTTTATGCTCAAGCCAAGCCTTGGTGATAGTCCAGTGAAAATTCGCGCCGTTTATATACTAATTGCACACTACTCCTTGAATTTTTACAATTTATCAACTCTAGTCCTTTTTGTTCATAGAATAACCAATTGCATTAAATACCTAACAAAATGTCTTGAGATACATGTACTTTTCTATGGATAACTTGTTAGAATTTTAAACAAAATTTCTAGAGCATGCAAGAGGGTCTTAATATTATTAAATTTATCTTGGCTTCAAAGTTTGAAATTAATTTTTGGATTCCTACATCTGGTGTCGTGTGGATGGACGGAAACGGCTGGGTTTCCTAAATTTTTTATTTTAGGGAAGGGGGCGGGGGCGGGATGGGGTCTTTGGAGAAGATGATCAGTACTTTAATTTTGATTAATTATTTTAATTGTTTTATTATTTTAATTGTAAATATATCATTTACTCCTCATTTAATTTATCAAGTTGAGTCAAACATTTGTTTCAAGTTGACTAACGGAATATTGGATGGAATCTGTTCAAAGGACTACAACTATCGTTAAAGTGAAAGGTTTGTGACTTCTGCAGCCAAAATAAAAGGTTAAGGTGTAGTCTACAAAAACTTGAAAGGTTTGGGACCACTGTTACAATTATCCCCAAAACTATATCGTATTGATTACTACCATAAATTTAAGTAAATGATGGTCATACCAGAACAAAAACAACGTATAGGACTTGTTTGATAGACCATTATTTTTCATGGAAAATGGAATTGAAATTTCATTTTCCACTTTTGCCATGTTGGATGGCACTTTTTTTTTCCATGGAATTAGCTTTCTACTTGTGCTGATTTTCTTGGTTTTAGTTGAATTGAATTTCTCACCTAAAAGGTGGGAATTGGTTTTCCATCCTTTTTTTTTTTATGGCAATAAAAACAAAATCTATGCCCAATTATAAAAAAAGTTATCCCTTAAATTGACAATTTCCATGTAAAACAAAACAAAACGAACACCAAAAATTTTACAATTTTTTTTGGTAATCCAAACAAATTATATCCCCAATCGTAAAAACATTTATCCCTTTAATTGACAATTTTCATGAAAAATAAAGCCAAACGACCATCAAAAGATAGAAAATTTCAATATTTTTCAAGTGGAAAATTATACAAATCAAACCCAATTAATTGACAGTTCCTAGCAAAATAAGTTCTAGGCAATTCAATTCTCTACAATTCGTTTTCTTTCTTCTCAAATTCCATCTTTGAATCAAACGGACCCATAGAGTTACAATTTTCAGACAACAAAAAGTGAAATACTTACATTAAATTTCTTCCACTAAACCGTAAACGGAAGGCAGAGTTTGATAGATTGTCTGAAACTTTAATTTGGGGAAGAATTGGGTTTGTCCGTCCCTTAATTTGGGGAAAATTGGAAGGTTAAAATCATCTTTTCACTTTTTTAAATATTTACATTTTATTTTATTTTTGAGAATTTCGTCAAAAGGCCTTTTGCACAAATACAGTTGCCCCCTCTATGTGAGGGGGCTATACACCATGCTGTATATAGCATGGTGTACAACCATCATTATTCATTCCCTTATGGGGACTAAAATTTTTCATCAGTTTATCTGTATGTTCATTAATTCTCTTGTACTTGTTCATTGCTTCATTGTCTAAGATAATTGCCTGCATATTCTTGTCTGTGTGAAGAAACTGAAGAAATCATGACAAAGTCCCCTTGCACCTCTTTCCACCAGTTTCTAATAAATATCTTTTGTTCAATTTAAAGAGGACTGATCCAAAATGTGGAAGCTATTGAATATTAAACCTGGCATTTCAAAAATCATCAAAAACTACTAAACAGTGGATGCGGGCAGATATAATTATTATTAATTTTTTAATAATTTATTTGAGACTGATTATATTTTTTTAAAAAATTTGAGAGTGGTTGCAATTAGTTCTTTCGTACAATAAATTTCAAACGAAATGACGTCTTGCGCTAATGAAGTGTAGCATGGTGTACAACCATCATTATTCATTCCCTTATGGGGACTAAAATTTTTCATCGGTTTATCTATATGCTCATTAATGCTCTTGTACTTGTTCATTGCTTCATTGTCTAAGATAATTGCCTGCATATTCTTGTCTGTGTGAAGGAACTGAAGAAATCATGACAAAGTCCCCTTGCACCTCTTTCCACTAGTTTCTGATAAATATCTTTCGTTCAATTTAAAGAGGACTGATCCAAAATGTGAAAGCTATTGAATATTAAACCTGGCATTTCAAAAATCATCAAAAACTACTAAACAGTGGATGGGGGCAGATATAATTATTATTAATTTTTTAATAATTTATTTGAGACTCATTATACTTTTTTAAAAAATTTGAGAGTGGTTGCAATTAGTTCTTTTTTTTCTTTTTTTTTTTATTTAAATAGGAAGATATATTTGTCAATTTATAGTTTTTATTTAGAAATTGGATGAAAATTGATTAAAAGTATGATTTCCACAATGAAATGTATAAATAGGGGTGAAAAT
>CAIGRS010059546.1:0-29643 GCA_903798395.1 Fraxinus floribunda | reverse complement strand
ATTATTGATTATTACATCACTCAACTGCTCCAACCAGGAATCGAACTTCCCACGCTGAGATTGCGAACCCAGCAATGTCCTTCCTTTGCCAACTTAGATATGCCTCGGGGGGCTGTTTTTTGTTGAATTTTGGATCCATTTATATGGGATCATAGCATCCAAATGACACTTTTTAAATATGATATGCTGTTTATTTTAAAGAGTCAACATTTAAAATCAAACTTCAAAAGACTATTTAAATTAAAATTTTAATTTAGATAGTGGGTTTCACTCTCTAAATTTGGAGAGCCAAATTTACTCTCTATAATTAAATGAATTTAAAGTGTTTCAATTTTTAATGTAGGAAAACAATAAAATAATTTAAAGAAAAGTTAATCAAAATAAAAAATAAAGAAAAATAATAAATATTTTTTTGGGAGTAGTAAAATTAAGTGTTATATATAAAAAGCTTGTTTGAATACTATAAAATTTGAACTATCTAAATTTATAGATGCTCTTCAAATGATAGAATATACTCTCTAAAAATAGAAAGTTCCTTGGAGATGCTCTTATACTCAAGTACAAAAGGGCCTATAAATTAGGATTATGCTACACTACCCTCAGGCACTCCCCCAATAGGGGAGAGTCACTTGTCCATTATGTGAAACTTTAGGTAGAATATTATGTACATCAAGATTAATTCTATAGATTAGAGGAGGAAACCGGGTGATGCTACCTAGGATTAGGTGGGTGAGGGGTCGTGTACAGAGAATTTGCACATATTACATTACAATGTCCACATGACAATTTCTCATTAGGCGTTTCAAAAAAAAAAAAAAAAACATACAAATGCTGTCAGTACTGTTTGCACACTTTCTCTATACAAACAGTGTATTCCCTTTTAAGGCTTTAAAAATGGCCTTCTTCACCCTACACTCTGTCATTCGACCAAGTTTATATTTTATCTAAAGGGGAAGTTGGGGTAGTCGTTATGATAACAAGTTGGTCTTTAACCTTTAAAAAGAAACTAGTGAGTGGCGATCATTTAGTTATAGCTGGACGATGAGTTGATGATTGGCATTGTTTAAATTTTCTTTTAAATTTGATGATCCATGTTTTTATTAGGGGGGCTAAGTGACAATTACACAGATTAGACAATGCGTTGTTTGAAATTGATAGTGCAACGTTAATAGAAGGTTAAAGACCAATTTGAAGTTGAAGGATGAATTTGTACTAGGATGACCGGTTAAAGACTATTGTACAGGTTTTCTTTTTGAATTTCCGAACCTCTATTAAATTGTCATGTGATTCTCGTGTGTACAATTTTATAAAGTCGTTAATGCTTTTCAACTTAGGTGGTGTCTAGAAAAGTGAATTGTATTTTTATGCATGTTCGCAAAAATAATTTACCGTTTTGGAACAAACTTGCAAACTTTTTATTGAGAATCTGAGATAATAGGTTGGGAGAATGGTGCATTTTCTTTTTGGGGAAGTGGAAGGTATAATTTACATCTTGCATCATCTTTTTTATTCCGTCCCTTAATTGTCATTCCTTTGCAGTTAAGCCCTCAAACTATAAAAATGAGTTCTCTAGGAAAATATATGATGTCATAAAATGCTATAAATAGTAAATAGTATCTAGGGTGTGTCTGAACCACATTATTTTGGAAAAATTTATTCTGAAATAGTAAATTGATTAAGAATATGATTGAAAAAGAAGGAAAAGTTATTGATGTAACGAAAAATATTATTTTATTGAAAAATGTCTGGTTAAAAATGAATAGAAGAAATGAAAATGAAAATTTTAATGTGTACCAAACAGAGAACATAGTCAGCATGTCCAATTATGGGATTTGACTTCAATTGTTCGTTAACCTTATCCAATATCCATGAAGATGAAAGGGGGGCCAAGCTGTCAAGAAATGGTCCAGCGCCAAGTTCATGCATGGATACAAACTGGATAAATAACAATTTACCATTGACAAATAAAGCATGATTGTTAGCTAAACACAAAAAGTAACTTAAATTTACTTTCAAGCAACTTTTGTTTCGAAATCCTTTTAAATTAAGTCCCATGCACATATCTGAGTCTACCTGTTTTTCATTACAGAAACATATCATGTGGGACTATAGATTCCCATAATTCCACCTCAACTGCCACAACAATACGAGTCTACGTTGGAAGTGAAAGAAGTATGTTACCCATCTATATAAGAGCACCCTGTACAGTATTGAACAGCATTAAAATGAAAAAGAAGCTAAAATCTCATGCTGGATTCGGTCTTTTACTGATACCCAACATCCCCGTCCAGTTTCAAGGTAATATATGAATCAGGAGAGATCATGGATATCCGAAGTTTTTTCCAGGGAAATAAAAAATGAAAAGGAAAAAAGGAAGAGACATAATTTTCATTCAAACCAATGTACATCTCACTTACATAAACTACTGATCAACAGAAGTCCCTCCAAAGAAAAATTCACAGTTATGGAGTATAAACAAAACTCACACTAAGAAAAAGGGAAGATGAAGGGAAAAATACATTTTACCTGATGCTAGAATTCTTTATTCACTATACATCCCAACCATCCTTTCGCCTACTAAAGTAAGACTTTCGATGCGTTAAACTCCCATACATATCTGAAAACCTTGTTAGGCAATTGCTTCTGACCCCGTAATGAGCCTGTGTGTTCCGGCTAATCGCAACACCAGAAATTTTCGACGTATCAATAGCCCATGTGGGTTTCACATACTCGACAACCTTAGAGAAGCTTGTGTTTGCATACAAGTAGTTCATAAGTACATCCTCACAATTGAAATACTCATCCACCAAGGCCCTGCCAGCCGCAGCTTTCTCGCTCCAGTACCTTCCAAAAGCCATAGGACCGTCGATGAAAGCTGCCCCCGTTAAGATAATGTTATATCCATTGTGGTTTCGAGCATATTTTTCACCTCGATACTTCAAATATTTCCCGTTGACGAGTCGAGGATAAAATCCAACAATCCGATCAGGATGTTCACGCCACACCCTGAAACCTCGTTCAACGTCATCACAAGTCATCATAATATCATCATCAAGCTCAAGAACAGCACGGGTTTTTATTGATGGATCCATCTTGAATCGATTATTCAGTGAGTTCTGTTTCTCTACTCTTATCCTCACGGGCACTGCTGAATCAAAATCACTTGATTGTGGAGGTACACCTTTGTTCCACACCACTACAATCTCACGCACGGAAGAACATCTTGAATAATGCTTTACGTATATTTTCAGATTCCAAAGCCGGGCATCATAGGTCATTGTTAATAAAGTGAACTGAGAGTAATGACCATTCAATGGGTAAGGTTCATGAGCACCACTGCCACCGTATATATTTTTAACTCCACTGCACATTAGGAAAATGGTCACCACAATTGTTAAGACAAGAATGAGGGTCCCCATGCAAGTGTTTGGTCGAATTCTAGCACGAAGTGTTGAGCTTGCTCTGTTCAGTCGACTGCAAAAAAGACGCAGGTTGGAAGATAATACATTTGACCTCTCCCAAGCCAAGAAAGAATCGCTTCTCTTTCCCATGTTGTGTGGGCACCAACTCAAGGGTACTATGCATTTCACGGCCCCGACTAGCATTCCCACAAGTATGACGAGCATGGAAACAGCTATAACTGCAGCTGAACCAAGAATAAAGCGACGATTTGCATCCCCAGAAGGTACTCGGTCTCCATCCAAAACCGCAATCCACTCACCAGAACTGAGCTGCTGTACATCGAGGTGATGGCTGCGGGCCCCATTCCAGGCATTCCGTCCCTTGCTTGACTCCTTGACACCCAGGGGAACTTCAACTTCTTTGAACTCATTAGTGGACAGAACTTCAACTTTGAAGACACGTGTTCGTCGCCCGTATGTCTTGCCACAGTCTTGACCAACGCGATAAAGAATTCCATTATACACAAATGGCCTGCCTCCATTTCGAGCTCCCACGCTCTTGTCTGTGTTGTATATCGGGTTATTTTTATGCGGTTTCCAAGGACCATGTGGAGAGCTACTATACCAGATTTCCAGTTGTCCATTTTTTTCGGTGCCAATACCACTGTGATCTGAACCAAAAAGCCAGAACTTCCCCTCATGAGGAATAATAAAAGAATCAACCAGGGGCTTTTTCATAATAATCTTATCGAGTGTCCATTGCATAGGAAAATTAACTGCTCGATACAGACGAAGTTCCCCTTTCTGACTGCCTTCAGGCATCATATATATCTGTTGGAACCAAAAAATAAAGTGGAAACTATAAAGGCAATCCCCTAGGTCTAAATGTTTCTCGAAGGAGTAAAAAATTTCATAAAGTGCACATCATATCCCTTGTTCTAAATTCATGTTTTACAAGAAAAAATCTTAGATGAAACCTTAATTAATTGAGATCTTTACATTGCCATTGTAGTCAAAGATGTACGGGTAAGAGAGGTGCCAGTCTTCATCCAGAGCAATCCCCAAGTGCTGCCATGTTGCTCCCTTATCAATACTATGGGAAACTCCAATATCTCCTTGCTTGGTAATTGAATTTTTTGTTTCATAGAACATGTAAATGGTATCTCCCTGAATCATGTGGTCAAACATCGTTAAGTAATGAGCCAAGTCATTGGGAATATTCAATTAAAAAAAAAGCAACTATTCCACTTGACATGAAACCATTAATGTAAACAGAAAGAGAAGGTAGGCGTCCTATATTAGAACCAAACAGACTGAGAAATTATAGGCAAAAGATTCATAAAGGCCATACACAAATGTTCCCCAGTTCTCTACTGGAATATAAGTAGGTCCAACTCAATGCTACACAAGGTTGAAAATCATACTCACACAGATATCCAAACACATCCCAAGAGAATGCATATCTGTAAACCGGCAGCTTAAATGAGAAACCTGAACATTGAGAGATGTGACTTTCAATATTTGCAGCCACGTGCATCTTTAGGAAAAGACAAAACTACTCTTAAAACTCGAGGTTATTGCATAACCATTCTGACAGAATATAAAGACCTTATCAATATGTTGAATGGAATATATCCACGTCAAATATCAGTTCCTGGTTTTGTTTAAGCTACAAATCAAACAATCAGCACATAGCATTACACACCTTTAATCCTCTCACCCTCGCATCCCAATGATGGATCAAGTGCCTTGAATTATACCATTAACAAGAGGAACACATCGTGGTTATCGACAATGGCAACTAAAGACAAAAAATAACCAATAAAAACTCCAGTTAAACTTCTTCACAGAAAGCACGTAAAAAGAATAAAACAAAGAATAAGAATAGGAAGGTTGGAAAATGATGTCGGGCAAAAATGGCACTCCAAAGATTTATTAGAAACAAGTAAAGCATTACAATCAATTGATCATGATTAGCGTAGGTCCAGGTGGGGAAGGCTGACACTTTCCATTGGAAAACACATGAGATCCTGGCATCCTGCCAATTGAAGAGATCATACTATCCCCCACATCATGGAGAACTGAGATCTCAATTTGAAGAGTAGTTAGTCATAATTGACTCTCTTCTAATAATTGTACATGGTTTTGAATGCCAAAAACATGCATGATGAACTGGATAAAGTAGTATGGCCTTAATTAGCCCCCAAAGTTCTCCTACATTTTCCAATTTGTAACTGGCTATTTTTTTAAGAATTTTCCCTGATTTCAATTATGAACAGAACGTGAACTATGATTTATCTGTAATTTTAAGCAACTCAAGTGTAAGATGGACATAAACGTTTTTCATATTTTTTGGATCAAGAGGTTTCATCCTGCTCCTACTATGTCTTTTGCTGATTTTCAAATGATGTTAGCTTCAGCTAGTAGCTCTCATTTGTTGGTTTTACACAGGTTTTACTCTCCTTATTAGGCAAAATAAAGCATGCACATTAAACAAAAGAAAGCGAGTGTGCACATCAAACAGCTCTACTCTCCATAGAGGATGCTAATCATTCAGAACTTCAACTGTGTAGGAAAACACGTGAATCTGAACCACATCTATATATGCAGGCATCCATTTTTGTTAATCTGGTGATAGTTATATAAGTACTTATTTACTTGCACAAGTTCTCATTCAAAGAACTGGAGATCGCACTAAGTACAAAACACAAATATTTACTCAACTATATGACTAACTGTAAGTAGGAAGTGACAATCAACTTTAATCACGACCTTTGATGCAAAATATAAAGAAAATATGCACACCTCTCCCAAGGAATCTTATGACTTGACTAAGCAAAACGTTCTCTTCCAACCCCCCATTATTGCGTGTATGAGAGCTCATGGGCCCCTGGCCATATTGTTCCATTTCTAAGACCCCACCAATAAATTAAGCATGACCCTAAAATTGGCTTAACTTAGCCTTCCGGGGGCAGTCTTCTTCCTTGAGGTAGTCTACCCAAAATCCCCTATAATAATATAGTTACATTTCTAAACCCCGCCAATCAATTAAGCATTACCATATAATTGGCTTAACCTGGCCTTCTTGTCCTTGAGGTGGCCTACTTAAAATCCCTCATCATGCAAATTCATTCCAATCAAGTTTTTGATCAAATATTCTTGACAACATGTTTTTTTCTCTATTTTGAAAGAACAATTGTCTAATTCAAGAATCCGATTCAAAGAGAAATGAAGAGAGAGAGGAGAATTTTATCTCCATAGTGTCTACTGGACCATCAAATTATATTGATTTCTTATTTCTCCTCCAAAGCTAGCCAATCGGAGTCCATATCTTTTTTTAAGCACAGCTTAATATGCTCTTAACGAGAACTTTCATCTATAAAGTATATTCCAAACCTAAAGCAACAAAAGAATAAAGAACTGAAGGTCCTACACTGAGAAATTGAACTCTTCACTTTCTTCCCTCCAAAGCAAAATTACACCCCAACCCACTTGCCCTATGGGCCCTAACCAGGAAAAGTTCCCAAAGCTTTATCTGTATGGGCTTTCCTCACCATTATACTATTCCCTTGACCTCATCTGCCAATTAAATAAGATAACAACAAAGAAAAGCAATATATGATTGAATCGATAACCACTAGTTGACTAGCTCCATGACCACTAGTTGACTAGCTCCATTAAAGGTGACCAATCCATTCAAGTCACATCAAGATTTAAACAATGGAAGCATGGGAATAGTTTCATCACTCACATGCCTAAGTGAGTACCGAATATGCACACAAATGTTGGTCCATATTTGCAAGTAAGAGATCACAAAACCAATTTCTTAAGGTACATGTCAAATCAGTGAGGTCAGTTTCGGAGAGCACCAAAGAAACCAGATATAGAATTTAGGAATGCAGTCACATTGCAGCTTCTAGAATAGTCATTGAATGGTATGAACTCAGAAACCGAAAGCTGCAAAAATTGTAATTCCAGCAATGGAATAAGCAATTAAATTACTGACCACCTCTACATAACTGGACAGACAAATAAGAAATGAAAGGAAACAATATATAGTAAAGAAAAAAGACATTACCTGTACATAAAGGAAAGGGTCAGCTACAAAATTGCTGGGGAACCCTATGCTGGAAGGTGAAGCACATGTGACGACTGGATTAGCTACAGGCCATGCAGCACCCCCATCCTTCCATATATTCATCTGGCCACCAATTTTTAGAGGAAAAAAACTGATGACATTTTTTGTCATAAGCCCAGTAGCTATAATCCCTAAATAAATCAGAATTTAAGCAAGACAATCTAAAATGTATTTATATGTGGGGTATTGGTCAAATCCTCTGCTAATAACCATTTCAACATAAAACCCAGAACCTGAAGAAAGTGGGAAACTCAAACTCAGCTAAAAATGAGAGAGCTTACGACATAACAAACCCCACCCACTCACACTCAGCATCTAAAAAAAAAAATAGAACTTAAATTTCTTCTCGACCCTTTATAACAATGAAAAAGCAAATAGCAATCACTTTTAAGATATAACAAGGCTCCCGAAACCTAGAGTCTAAAACCAGTAAAATAAATTAATTAAATTTCAGCCCTAAAAACTATAGAATCTCCAATATTCAGAAAATAAAAATATTAAAGTAAGAACCATTGAAAATTCATGAACAGTTATTAATTTCGTGCAATTACTAGAAAAAAAATAAATCAATAAATAATACTTAGCAAAAACCCAGAGCCCAGAAAACCTCAAAAAAAATAAAAATAAAATTGAAGAAGATATAAAGATCTATTTTTTCTTCAAAATGTACACACACGGGCATATAAATGAAAAATCAAAGAACTTACATCTTCAATGGGTTTGAGAGTAAAGGGAGAGTCCCCATAGAAAACGCCGATAGCCCATGAACCCTCATTGTCCGATAGGCAACCCATGGTCGTGATCCCCGTCAGCCACTTAGCCGTGAGCATGAACTTCGCATACAGGCACCCAATAGACCCCAAAAACGCAAAAGCTAACAGAAAATACGCAAAAGTTGACGACAAAACACATGGCCCATTGTTATTATTTCCAATTTTTATGGTACTATTTTTAGTACCATTGTTGCTGTTAAGACACCGCCACCTGCACCACCCGCCACTGCCTCCGGCGGTAACTGTCCCACCGGAACCCATTTTCAACTACAAAATTAAAGACGGGCTTTCCAGTGAAGGGCTATAGGTGGACTCTCCGGTATGGATTAAAAAAAAGGCTAGAAAGAAGAATCTCTCTATTTCCACAAACCAAAGCCGACGGCGGCGTGAAGATCTCACCGTCACAGTCTAAGCAGCGGCTTTGCAAAAAAACGGCAAAGATAGAAACGGTGGCATTGATTCTATCTACATCTATTTATTAATAAATATTTAAGAGATCTTTGGAGGATAAAGGTTTTAATTTTTGCTATTTGTTTGTTTGATATGACCCTTTTTGCTCTGTATAAAAAGTTAAAATTCGATTTTGAGAAGTTGAATTGTAATGAAACAAGAAAACCGCGGACATGTGTTTGGGAGAGATGGTGGATGATGACGTCAGCAACTTCTTGAAAAATTCTAATTTTTTAATTTTTAATTTTTTTTAGGATTTATCTATTTCGTGCCTATCCGTACCATCAATTATGAATTGTCAAAAAAACGTGTCATGGATGTCCATACCAATTTCCTAATCACGATTAATGTTTAATGAATTTTTCTAATTAACTACTGAATTCCTATATGGCCCACTTCATATCAAATCAAGTAACACTAATCCATCATTAATGTTGACCTCTAAAAATGAACTTAACAGATGTCGGGTCCACTTTTATCACGTTAAATACGGATTCAACGTGTTTCTATCAGAATTAGAACGCTAGCCAAATTTGAAAGGATGCGTAGCCACTTTCAGGCAAAAGACGGTGACGTTCGGACTCCGACTATTTTGATTTGGCGACAATCGCGCTATCGACGACTACCGGACGGACTTCACAAAATGAATCGCTATCTTTTCTTGTGGAATATGTGGAATGATAGATATAGAAAGATGATCTTTTTGTTCAAATCTTAGCATATTGGTTGCTCGTGTATACAAAGTGAATTGCGAATAAAACATGTAATTCTTCCTCAATTTGTTCTCTATCACTATGAAGATACTATCAATATTTGATCTCAATATTACACAGATTTCAACCCCTTTCCATACAAATTGGGGCTATTTATACTATTCTAATCGAGGTGGTGGCCGTTGGATCAAAACCTCGTAGCCACATCTCTGATACCGAAACTTCACATCACTGTCTCCTCCGTGCGATTAATGTTTGACAAAAGGTCCGACGTTCTATTTGTAGGTTGACATTGATGCGTTTTATTACAAACATCACATCAATCACTTCTAAAAGATCCTCAAATCTATTACAAGATAATGCGTCGGCGTGATGACATCGGATGGTTTAGAGCCGCGGACAAGTTAGAGAATCTCGGATAGATTGTTGAGGTGGTTCTCTTAGTGGAGAGCTTCAATTACTTTCTTTGTTTTCTTAGGCAATGATTCAGCCAAAGTTGAAGCATTTCGTCCTTGAGACAGTGTCTCGGCGTGAACTTCGGCTTTGCAACACAACGACCTCGATTTTGTTTGATTCATTCATACTTTGACCTCATGGGTCTTTATTTTACTTTCTCGTTGACTTTCCACGTGACACATTTTCCTTTGGCCTCGAAAAAGAGGCGTAACAATTAATGCAAATTGTTGTATGGTAATCGACTCGCCAAAATGAATTTCAATAGACTAATAAATCCTCCCATACAAATACATATATCAAGATTTACATAATACTACATGGTACTCTAATATTTGTCAATTTAAAACACGATTAACTTTTTCATCCAATATTTTTCATCCATATCATTTTCGGTAACCGTTTATGTACAATTAGCAAAATCATTTTTTATTGTTGATGATTTTGATTGAATTGTTGGCATTAAATGATAAAAGTGGCCCGACTCCGTCGTTATTCAATTAATTAATTTCACAGTCCCAAAAATATATTTTGGTTTGAGGGGGACAGAGAGTGTTTGATGGATACTATTGAGAATAGAATATATAATAAATAGTGATATGATTGTAAATATGTGGTTAAAAAGTAAGAAAAAGTTATTGATGTAATGAAAAATATTATTTTATTGAAAAATGTGTCGTTGAAAATGGATTTTGAAAGAATGCGTGTCAAGCATGAGTTCAAATCTTTATGTAAAATTAGTAAGATGTCAGTCTTAGNTAAATAGTGATATGATTGTAAATATGTGGTTAAAAAGTAAGAAAAAGTTATTGATGTAATGAAAAATATTATTTTATTGAAAAATGTGTCGTTGAAAATGGATTTTGAAAGAATGCGTGTCAAGCATGAGTTCAAATCTTTATGTAAAATTAGTAAGATGTCAGTCTTAGCCCCCCGTTTTGTGTGCATTGTTTCCAAAAGAATACATTTTTTTGGTTGATGTGATAGTGAATATGTGGTTGAAAAAGAATGAAAAGTTATTGATGTGATGAAAAATATTATTTTATTGAAAAATGTGTGATTGAAAATGAGTAGAAGAATGAAAATGAAAAAAAAAAAAAAATGGAGCCCAGACAGGGGCTTATTGTTTTATTAATCTCGGATTTATTCTTGCATAACAATAAAGACAAATAAAGAGCTTTTATTTTTAAGATATTTTTTTATATTTTAAATTCATTTTACAATTTTCCCATTTTTTATTATTTCTTGTCTCGATTATATTTAGCTTGTAGTTTTTAACAAATAAGATTTTCAGGTCACATAAGTAAATACTTGGAAAATTTCAGCTCGAGTCACTTATTTTACAGATTTGTTTCATGTTGGTCATATCCATCTTTTATTTATTTCATTTTGATACTATTTATAAATGTTGCCGAAACTACTGCTGTTTGTGACTAAATTGGGCGGTCAAATTGAAAAATATATATTTAAAACACTCAATTTTTTCACGACCTTTTCAAATCACATTTAAATATTCGAATAAAATATCCTTTTGACGTTATTGCAGGGTCTTGGAGAAGTATACAGGAATTGTTAATAGATTATTTGTCATATCAATTTTGTTCGTGTTAATAATATAGTCGAGCGGAATTTGTAGGGAGTAATATAAAGATACAATTATAGATGAAAATCATGTATTAAATTATGTATGGATTGTGCTAGATGTAGAGGTAAGGGTTCACCGGCCACTCACAAATAGGGGATGGGTGAGGTTTTTTTACTTTTTTATTGAGCTGGGTCCCGATAGGAGGTGGGGTTTTTTTTTTTTAACTTTTTTATTGAAGTGAGTCCCACACGGGGGCACCTCAGGTGAGACATATGTGTGAACCCCTACATTGTACAACAGGCATTGCCCTTAATTAATTTTTAAGTTGCAGGACAGGCTAAACATTCCTCATTTTAACTTATCTGGCCTGTCTTCCTCCCCTTTGTTTTGAAATTTTCAATGTCCTTATCCAGTAATAGAGAGAGAAGGTGGTGCCCCCCTCGCAATGGGGGGAGAGGTGGAGGTGGGGGTGTGTGAGGGGATGTACCACCATCAAAATCCATCATATAATGGAGTTTGCTTGGTGTACTAATTATTGTACATAGGGGTGCCCGGTTATGCACACCCTATTGTACAATAATTATGTACACATAACATTTTTCTCATATAATTGTGGAAGGATTTTCTTAAGAGGACATAATAATTAGGACAACTTTTCCATAGAGGTTATTCATTATATTAGAATTTTGACGTGACTTCTTTGTTGAATATAAATGAGAGTCTAATCAAAGTGCACATTAATTATAATCTTATTTAGAATGTAATTGTGAATTCCTTTTTAAGTTTATTTGAAGAATTCTAATCGAAGTTCAACTAGGAAGCTCATTGAAAGTATGAATTTGTGTTTGACTTGAAGAGGACGTTGAGATGATGAAAATCAAAAATTTTGGAGTAAATGATTTGAGAGTGGGCGTTGCGGCGCCACACCGATTTTGGCCCAACATTGCGACGGCGCCGCGTCTGTTTTGCTCCTGTGCGTTTTTCTGTCCTTTTTTGTTTTCGATATTTTACTTCAACTATAACTCTACTATAAGAGTTTAAACGTCCCCTATTTTTTCCTTAAATATAGTTGGCTCTTTATTATTATTTAGATGAAGTTAGAGAACATTAGACAAATCATAAATATGTAATCTTTGTATTATATTTTCATATTATAATAAAATCTTCATTATCTGCAAATTATTTTGTTCTTTTTATCAATTACTTCATATGTGTCTTAATATCTTGTTTTCTCCTAACAAACTGGTATTAAAGAATTCCAATTTTCATAATAATTGGTAGTAGAGCGATTATGTCCACAATAATTAGTATAGGAGCTTTTGGTACTGAAATTCTTGAAAAGATCGAAGTTTTTTGTGATGACAATAATGAAATATGATAATTCGCTATTAGATCACAATACAAGATTCTCTTTATGCCAGGTAAAGATGCGAGCAATACTCACTCAAATGGATTTGGACGACGTGTAATTGGGATTCGACAAGATGCCCACAATTGGACTATGGTGGAGAAACAACGAGGGGATCGAAATGCCCTATCTCAAATACATCTTCATCTTTCAAATAATATTCTGTATGATGTTTTAAAAGAAATGTTAGCCACTGCTTTATGGTTAAAATTTGAGCAATTATGCATGACGAATAGTCTTACTAACAAATTGCATCTGAAGTATTGTCTATAATCTCATCGTATAACAGAAGGTACATCTCCTGAGGATCATGTAGCTACTTTTAAAGAAATTATTGTTGATTTGAAGACATTGAAAGTCAAATATGACGAAGAAGACTTGTGATTGATTTTGTCGTATTCATTGCCCGGCTCATACATGTTTTTTAGAGACACGATACTATATAGACGTGATACTTAAACCGTCGAAAAAGTCTACGATTCTCCATATTTAAGGAGAAGATAAAGCATCTTGTAGAATTTGGGGATCATGAAGATGGTCTCATTGTTCCTGGTTGTCGTTCGAGAGGCAAGTCAAAACCTAACATCAAATTTTGTAATTATTGCAAAAAAAAAAAGTGACACTTGATAAAGATTGTTATAAGTTGTAGAATAAATTAAAATCAACAATCATAAACTTCATGAGAAACAAGTATTGCATAAAATCCCAACAGTAATGGAGAGCCTCTACTTATGTCTGATTTCAACTCCAAACCTGACGAGGCTTGTATTTTGGATACAACTTGTACTTTTCATATGTCACCCAATCGGGAATTGTTTTCAACATATGAAGAAGTTTCAAAAGGTATTGTGATGATTGGTAATAACAAACTTTGTAGGATAACTTGTATTGGTCAAGTCAGAATAAATATGTTTGATGAGACGGTTAGAAAACTTGATGCAGTGAGACTCGTTCCAGATTTGAAGAAACATCTCATCTTCTTAAGTACTCCTGATTCAAAAGGGTACAGGTAGATTGTTGAAGATGATGTTTTGAAAGTTACCAAATGAGCCCGTATTGTGATGATGGGATATAGAAAATCGTATTTATATATCTTGTAGGGTAATACGAAATCTTCGAGTAATCAGCATAGTTTAAGATCTAGGGTGGATTTAGAGCTCGCTTTTGTACCGTTGGAGTCTACTTCGAGGTCTTCGTATAAGAACACATCCCAATTGAATTTTGAAAATATGGGTAAATTCGTGCTATCATTATCGACCGTGTCATCGTATTCGATTGCTAGAAATAGACCCATTTTTGCCATTAGATTCCACATAGGTACAATTTTGCTGATTTTGTTGATAGTTTGAATGAGATCAGGGTGTTGATTCTAGCCAAGATCCTTCTTTTGATACATTTAGTTGTAATTCTGTTACAGTGCTTGTTTCTGTCTTGTTTGGTGGTCATTAGATCACCGTTTCTCCTAGTTTGTGGTAGCAGAGGTGGAGAATATTTTCAATTGAAATTGTTAATGGAGATGTTCGTTTGTGTTTTTTATTGAAGAATTGAAATTTATTCATTGCAGTGAAATTTGTGGAGATTGTTAGAATTTGTGTGTGGTTTGTTGAATATAATTTTTAATTCAAGTGCACATTAATTAGAATCCTATTTGGAATACAACTGTGAAATCTTCTTCGAGTTTACTCGGCAAATTCTATTTGAAAGCCCATTGGAAGTAGGAATTTGTTTTTGACTTGAAAAAAAAAGTTGGGATGATGAAAATCAAGATTTTTGGAGTAAATAACTCCAAAGTGGGTGCCATAGCGCCACGCAAATTTTGGTTGGCACTACGGCGATGGGCTCGGGGCATTGTGGCGGCGGCTTGTCTGTTTCGCCCTTGTGCGTTTTTTTTTTGTCCTCTTCCATTTTGGACTTCGTTTTTGGCATTCTACTTCAACTACAACTCTTTTATGAGGGTTTTGACATCCCCTATTTGTTATTTATATATAATTGACTCTTCATTATGATTTAGAGAAAGTTAAACAAATCATAAGCGCGTAATATTTGTATTCTCTTTCCATATTATAATAAAATATTCATTATCTACAAACTATTTATATTGGTATTTTTGTGATCAATTACTTCATATTGTGTCTTAATCTTACTTTTCTCCCAACAAATTAGTATTAGAGCATTCCAATTTTCATAACAATTGGTATCAAAGCGATTCTTGTAATTGGGTTAGTCCACACCACCTTAAAAATATATTTCTTTTGGGACCCATTAAAAGAAATCTTGCACTTCCTTTAAACCAGAGAGCAACACCATGTGACTTGTTGTAATGGAAAGTTTCATCGGTGGTCACTCGACTTATAGGTTTCATGCTAGCTAGCCACCTAGCTTCAATTGTCGTGGTTTAACTATTAACTTATATTTTTGTTTCGATTTAACTATTTAATCTTCAAACGTTACTAAAGTGTTCGCACTTGATCAAACAAATTCGTGACCCAATCAATAGAATTTGCGACCTTACCAATTGTTCAGCTTCTGCATTTTGTCAGCTTTGGTAACATGTATGTATAGAATGGTTAAATTGGAAAAAAAGTGACCAAATTAAAACAAATTTAAGTTAGGTGTTCAGATATAAAACACACTTGTAAGTTGAGTGACTATAGTAAAAAAATTAACCTATTGACATTATCTTCAGCTTCGAGTACTTTAGTCAACAAAAACATTGAAGGATTGGAGAAAAATGAAAGGGAGACAATACTTTTTAAAGTCATTTTCAGTATCGAAATGATGTAAATTCGATATAGAGTCATTTGTTTAGTTGATAATAAAAAATATTATCTTGTAACTAGTTAGCCTTACGTATTTCCACCAATCTCATTCTTCTTCGAAATTGTCTATATCAATGTCTCGAATTTTCTTTAATTTATGCAATACGTCTCTCTCCTGATTTAATTTTAATTTAAAAAGGAAAACTTGTAAAAAATCATTGATTGTCAAAGTGACGTTTGATCTTTCTCCATTTTTAGAGCTCGTGGAAAATTTCAAACCGGATTGGCACGAGAACCTTCTAGCTTTTTCGTAGAATTTTTTAAAAGATAAAATTTGAATATGAATTTTTCATCTTCGTAGTTATTTAATTACTATTCAAAATTGTATTTTAGCCGAGTAAGAGTGGTAAAAAAGGCTCAAATTCGAAGGCAAAGAATTGGATAAGAATTTCCAATGATCTTCTGGAAGATGGAGACTTCTTCGACTTGAACAAAGTCAACAATGGATAACAAAAGGAGCTTCAAAATGCCTCCTGAGTAGGGAAAAAAAAACCCCATCCACTGACTCTTCAATGGGGTAGCTTTTAACTAGTTGGAAAAAGACAAGGAAGGCTATCTATGTCTTTTCACTCAGTGGAAAGGGCTCCTCCCGTTCACGGTTCAGCCAACACTCGATAACCTGATAAGAAGAGAGAACGTGTTGATGTACTATAAATTCTTGTTTGGTACACATTAAAATTTTTATTCTCATTTTTTTACTCATTTTAACTACATATTCTCAATAAAGTAATATCTTATATCACATCAATAAATTTTTCTTTTTTTTCAACCACTGATTCTCCATCAATAACTATTTCAGAATCTATTTTTACATGGAGAACCTTTTTTTTTTTTTTTTAACCATATGTTACTTTCTATTGAAACCAATATTCACGTGTCACCGTTAATTTTTATTGAAAAATAACATTTTATAATGGAAACATTTGAAAATTTCACTTTTTACGACAATCAAACTTTGTATGGACTACCCAATGTTACTTGTTTTATTCTCATTTTTTATTTGATCAGCATTATTTACAAAGTACAACGATGCACCACCAACCACCGTCACATCGCTCTTGCGCCACCCATCACCATCCTCACCATGAAACACATGTAATACAATATCTTACATGTCTAAAACAACTCTCAATAATTCTATTTTTACATAATTTTGTACAATTTTTTTGACCAAATGACCAAGTGGCAACCCCCTATTGGGAGGGGGGTGTCTGTTGCATTAGTTTACATGTCTAAAACAGCTCTCAATAATTCTATTTGTACATAATTTTGTACAATTTTTTGACCGTCACTTGGCCATTTTGTCAAGAAAGTTGTAAATTTTTTTTACAAGTAGCACTTCTCACAAAAGTAACACATGCTACTCGTCTTAAACATGCAAGTAACCCATGTTACCACTTTAGACAATTGTTTGCCGCTAACGGGCCACCACAGCACCACTAGAGTCCGGACACACTGCTATCATCTTAAAAAAACGTAGGTTATATTATGTGGGCGTTCTTTTTGTCTTAAGTTGTCCTCTTTCTTTATAAGCTATTAATTGATTTCGTTGATGTAGAAGCTACATAATTGATTCTCATCATTCGGAACTACGAGTGTAATAGGAGCATCCATATTAATTCCAATACATTGTCGCTTCTGTCTACACCCAGAGCTAGTAAAAGATGAATCATTTTTATGTTTTTTGAACCCTTGTTTGACTTAATACAATTACAGAAAATTAAATAGGCAACATATATAGAAAAATAAAGCAGAGAGAAAAAAAATTAGATTAATCCTGCCATCACCCCGATGTTGCCAGGCCACTGCTAGCACCAACTGATCAATACACGTCCATCGTCCATGACACCCAATAACCTCGCTGGACCATCCTTCATCATTACCCAACATCCCCAATCTCATTCACACGAGAATTCATTTCAAAACCTAGCATATCTAGATCAAAATAATCAGAAGAATTGGTGTAGGAAAGAATCATATAAGCTTACAATAAAATAAATCCAACCAATAAAATACCATTCGCTAACATAAGTATCGGTCGAAAGGTGACAGTACACGACAGAGATGGCAGCAAAATGGTTGGGCAAGTTTGCACCATATTAAGATCTAGACTGTTGAGATTTGCATCGAAATCTGGTTGTAAAAGTATATCTAGACAGGGGTGGGGTGCAATGTGATTTCAAGTCACCATCCCCATTCCCCAAGATCGTTGTGATGGTGGTTGGCCATGACTCCGGTTCACGATGTTTGGGTTTGAAGTGTTGGAGAGAGATTTCGTCCTTAATTTCTTATATTTTGTGTTTGGAATCTGGAGTGATAAATTATTACGCAATATGAAAGAGGTATTTTTGTTTAAATGTTATTTAGATCAGGGTAAAAATAATAAAAAAATAAAAAATGGTATATTTTATTTTCAAAGAAAACGTGTGGTACATACTAAAGATGGCAATGGGGCGGGGCACACCCACCCCGCCTCGCCTTAGACGGGGCAAAGGGCTCGGGGTCCCGACCTGTGACTCGAGACGGGGAGACAATTTCGGCCCCACCCCACCAACTCGTCAGGGGAGGGGGGGACGGGACGATGGCGATTTTTTTTACCATCACTAGTACATACAAAAGTGTAATTTTCACAATTGTTTATATAATAGCTCCTTATATTATTAGAAACTAAGCATTATTTATTCCAGTGTTCTAAAAAACGCGCTTATGCGTCGCTTAGGCGTGAAGCGTGATGAAAACGTTTTGTCTTGAGCATAAATGGAAATTAAGAGATCAACGTTATTGTTGATCACTTAATGCTCGCCTAGGTGTTCCTAGGCGTGCCAGCCTAAGCGGTCAACGTTGTCGTTGACCGCGTTGACCGTTTAATGTCTAGGGGAGCCTCAGGTCCAGATTTTAAGGAGATCCATTTTTTTCCTTTTTTTTAAATAAAACCTACAGTCTAGACTCTAGACTCAGTAGTCCACTATCCCTTCAAATTTCAAAAACTCTGAACTCTAGAGAATTGAGAAGACGGAAGAAAGAAAAAAAAAGATAATACTTTAAAATGAATTGGAGTCCGATAAAGATTTAAATTAGATAAGATTTAAACTACAAGTTATCTACGTTATGTAATTATGATTTTGAAACTTATCTTTATGTAGGAATTATTAAGTAAATACAGTATTTTATAATTTTAAATATTTGGTATGTATTATTGAATTGTTGAATTTTTTTACAATGATTAAAAATTAAAATAAAAAAAAAAACATTTTTTTACACCTAAGCTTCGCCTAGACTTGAAAAACTTGAAACTCGACCTCCACGCATAGCCACGCTTTACGCTTTTTAGAATACTGATTTATTCTTGATATATTTGACCATTAATGATTATTAACCTCTCCACCCTACCAATGCTTCATAATGGGCTTGGGCCTTTTCTTGAATGGGTTAGGCTTTTGGGCTGTCCATATATCTATCCACTTACCTTAAAAAAAATAAAAGACAAAAGCCTAATCCTGCTCGCCATCATCTCTCCAGTCTCCACCCATTACATTAGAATGTTCCATAAGGTCACTTGTCCTTGATTCACTCTGTAGGGTTTTAGTCGAATCCAGAACCATTTTCTCTCACTATTCTCAGGTAATTTTAATTCTCTGCATTTTCCAGCTCCGGGTACCTTTTATTTTCACTATTTAAGAATGGATTCTACGCATTTTTAACTTTCATTTTTGAGTATAAATTTAATGGGTCTTAGCTTCTTGTGCTGACAAACTATTGAGAATTGCAAAAGGAATAATAGTAAAATTGGAACTTAGTATAACTTAGCCTAATCTTTGGGTTTGAAATTGTATATCTCTGTCTACGTGGGATTCTTGAAATGTGTTTTTTACATTCTATTTGTTCCTACTTGGGAAGTGGGTTCAAGCCGCTTCTTAGTTTTATTTCAATTTTTGTTTACCCGGTTTCTTCAGTTTCTGTATATTTCCTGTGTGCTGTGGAAATGTTTTCTTAATGGGTTGCACCAATTCAATTTGTTTTCTAGAATTACAGTAGAAAAAATGAGCTTACTATATGAAATTTTCCCCTTTTAAGCAACTAACCAAGCAGGCTCATGTAGCAGCTGTAGTCACAGAGGTTGTTACTCTCATTGTTGCCCGAAAAGTTATCAAGGTTGATTATCTTAGTTTTTTAGTTTTCACAGTTACTGAAAAATTCTGGATTGTTGTATAAGACCGTAGTTTGTATAAGATGTGACGTAATCCACATGCAATGAGATTTCTGTTTGTTGGTGGGTTGTTAAAGTGGTTGCATTGCTATAATACCATCTATAGATGTGTGTTGTCTTCAAGATTTGTACCCATGACGCTATCAGGTTGAATTTTTATGCTTTATACTGATTCATTAGGAGTGGCGGTTCTGCAATGAGAGAATCTAAATTTATTTATTGTCACTCACATGTTTATACTAGTGTAGCTGTCTACTGTCTGTAGATGAGTTATCTGTCAAGACTTGTACGCTAGACATATCAAGTGAATTTTTCTGCTCGATGTTGATTCATTTGTTAAAATGGTTTGCCTACAACAAAATAATCTGAATATGTTTAGCTTCACTCACATGTTTATACAATTGCAAATGTACACGTGTGCACTGATACACTGGTGTCCACAAGTACAGCTTTGTTAAATCATCTCACCTTTTCATCTCTTAACTGTAGGTTTGCACCATTGGCATTGCTAAGCATTATCTATATCATGTATACCATTAAAGGAGGCTGGGTTGGACAAACATTTGCCCTTGCCACGTCCAATGACTCTGGAGGCAGGAAGTCAAGGATTAGGCGTTCAAAAGAAGAGAGGAAGACAATGGTTGAATCTTTCATAAAGAAGTAATCTTTCTATGCTTTCTTGTACTTTTCTTGCTTTGAAGCTCGTTTCCACATAGTAAGGTTAACTGTCGTACATACATTAAGATATGGGTTTGCTGTCTGCTCAAGTTGCGACAACATGAATTTAGATTACTGCACAGAGCTTTACACAACGTGATTGTAACAAATGCAATTACTCTGCTGAATTCCTAGTGTTGAGATTCAAGTTCTGATAATGTGTATGTGGTTGCTGTATGTCTTAGATCTTAATATTCCATGTCACATGAAAGTACATTTTCTTGAATGCTAATCATGTGCAATTTTCACAACCATGGCTGCCAGACTTGATCTTGGGTGGTCACTTTTGTACCATACTAAATTTTAAACAGATAGATAGTTTTGGAGATGAGTGCTGATATGACAATCTTCAATCTTTGGAGGTGTCTAATTTGCTTCTAAGATTTTCTGTTCCTCTTTCTAAAGATAGGTGGAGAACGGTTTTCTATTTCCTTTTCCTTGTCTTCATCTTCTTATTCTCCTCCTCCTCCTGCTTCTTCTTCTCCTCCTTGTTGTTGAGGGGGCGGGTACAGATGTTGAGATCCTCTTCTCCTTGCTACATTGACACTCATTCTGCAATTATTTGTTCTATCATTTTATTCCCTCGGTTTTCTATTGAACTCCTATGTTTCTTACGTTGACACTTATTCTGCAATTATTTGGTTGATCATTTTATTCCCTTCCTTTTCTATTGAACTCCTATGTTTCCGATTCTAGCATGCAACTTCATATTTAATTTGGCATTATATTACTTTCAGGTATCAGAAATCAAATAATGGGAATTTTCCATCTCTTAATCTTACACACAAAGAAGTTGGTGGCTCTTTCTACACAGTGCGCGAAATTGTTCGAGAGATTATTCAAGAAAATAGAGTGTTGGGTCCAGCAAATTTGTTTTCAGAAAAGGACAACTCTGGGTTTCCGGAACAACACCCAGTAGGATCTATTTTTTTTGATCCTAAAAATGGTTTGCCATTATCAGATAAAGCTCAGGCTGTGACACATACTGCATCCGATCAAGATCAAATAACCAGTGGAGAGCACATTTTCAATTTTAGCCCGCAGTTTCATGGACCTGAGCTAGTGGTATTAGACAATAAACAGATAGTTAATAGACCAAGCGATGCAGATGAAAAAGATGGAGGATCTGATGAACTCAGTATGAGGCATTTCACACCTATTCATCATCAAGATAGCTGCACGGACAATGTATTGTACTTTACTGAGCATTTCCCTCAATCTAAAAGTCAAAAGTGTGTGGATGACCAAATTGTCAACTGCAGCGAGACGCTTGAAAAAGATCAAGAATGTGATAGATCAACCATAACAAATACTGTGCCCATTCATCAAGACACCACCTGTGAAACTTCTGTCCTATCTAGTGGGATGTTTCCTCAACCGGAGAGTCAGAAGCTTAGTGACAAACAAATCTTCGATAAGAGCAGTCAGATAAATCAACAAACAAAAGTTTTGACATACACAGAGGCTGTAGCAAAGGAGATTCTGGATAGAGAGAAAGATATAGTGAAAGAACTAGAAACATCAGAAGCCGTAATAGCTTATAAGAAACCCGAGGTTTTGGTGGAGATATTTCCGCTAAGGGCCGCTGGAGAAGATAGCAAGTTAAGTGATGTAACTGGAACCTTGGAAGAGAAGGCAACTCATCATGAGGGAATAATGTTTACTAAGAGCCCATCTACTTTAACTAATGGGAAGTTTGAGGAAAAACTTCCATCTCTGGAAAGTTCAGACATTTCTACAACCATCGAAGCCACTACACTGGATGGTAGTATTGTCAAAGATGTCGAAGCAAAGGATTTGTTGCCTGATGGAACTAAGGTAAGGCTCTGTTCAGAAACAACTTATAAGGTCTCTTGTCTGTTCTGATGGACTTAAATGTTCTCATATAGGTTATTTGAAAAGAAAACTTGAACTCATTGAAAGAGAATCGCTCATGGTTAATTGGTCTAAAGAACTAGATTTGGGTTCATATTATCTTGGTTTGGGCAAGTATATGAATAAATGGAAAATCATAACAAACTTATTCTCCGAATTAGTGTAGAAGTATATCACTTGAAAGAAAGTCTTCCTTTTATTATTTGAAAAGGGCCATAACCCTATGGGGGTGCGGAAATTGGTAAGCTATCGACCTATTCATTATGCTGTTCCCTGCAGGCCTGTGATTCTCCCCAGCAGTCGATTCTGAAGGAGCCCACTGCAGTCGGAAGAAGGCCTTATGTTCAAGATAATGGCAGTTTTCAGAAAGAAAGCAATCCCATTCTGGAGAGGATTAATCTGTATGTCTTGATACTCCACATGAAATTTTAGTAATTTTGTACATTTTTTTGACCTTGTTTGCACATTTATTTTGTCCTTAATGTTTAGCAAATCTCTAATAATATCCTGCCATGCATGCTTTTTTGACAGTGAAACGTGGGAAGGGACATCAAAGAAATCACCAGACCCTAATCCACTTTTGACTTTACTCAAGGGATTTATATCTGCTTTTATGAAGTTTTGGACTGAATAAGGTTTTTAGTTTTTCCTTCCTGCGTTTAGAATCTGATAGTTAGTTGAGTTATTTGCTTTATTGATCCCTTATGAAGAAAAATTATTTGTTGATGTGAGGATTTAAACACTACATCTACTAGATGCAGAGTGCAACATATTTGTTGATTTTAGGGTGTTTACTGCTTTTCTATTGTCAAGTTTAGTGATTACAGTGCAACAATTTCAAGTGTGAGGGGAGGGGGGAACAAAGTGTTGTTTACTGTCTTAATAATGCTTAGCCCCTGTTTGGTGGGATTAAAATCAGATTTTTAGTAGATTTTGATAGAAGGTGATGAAATGTGTGGGTTGAAAAATTGTGTGACTCATAAAATGTGTGATTAAAATCTAGACCAAATAAGGGCTTAATATTTGCAAGACAACAGAGAACCTTTTAAGCTAATAAGATTACTAGATGAGATTGATGATTAAGTGGAGATACGATATGGGATTATACTAAATTTTAAATTATATTGACTGTTGCACGCGACAAGATTAGTATATTATCTTCCCTTCATGAGCATATGCAGTCTATTCTATTGTGCTTGGAATCTCTATTTCTACTCATGTAAGTGTTTCTATTTTCGGTTCGACCTGGCCTCATCTAGCTTGTTTTCCGCACCTCCTCTGCTCATAGGTTGGTCCTAGCTGCATAATTCTCGAGGACATATGAATTTGTTCAAAATTACTGTAAGAATTCTTCGTATCAATGATTGCCTAAACTTTGTTGCATTAACAATCATAATAGTATAATACACTCATATCCTTCTCGTTTTCTGTAGCTCTTTCTTAATGAGAATAGATTAGGACTGGGTTGCTTGGAGTTGAAATGCCTTTTGGGGGTGATACGATACTATGCAGGAAGCAAAAAGGAAATGAGAGGCTCATTTCATGAGGTGGGTCATAGGTGGGAATTTGTTTAACCCAACCACGCTACACTGTTTCTATAAGCGAGATATGGCAGATAACTGTATCTGTATGGCACCATTATGGTAGATATCCTTTGCAGGGTAAGCAGGTGGCCTGGGGCAGAGGCCAATGGACTGAAACAACTTGACGCTGAGAACGATTGTCAAACTAGCACGAACTTAAAAAGACATTAGACATCTTTGTACATAATCAATGAAGGGTTTGGCTCTTGTGCAGGTTCTCATTTCTTCGGAGAAAAAACAAAATTGAGTCTTTAATCTAAACTGAAGTTCTAATGTTTGGCTTTCTCCATTCCTAATGGCAGTGTAAAATCTGGTGTCATTTATGCTCATAAATCACTTCTCGGCCAAGTTTCACTAAAAAGCATGCTCAAATGGACTGCAGATCCTCTCCTGCGCCAGAACTTGTTGAATAAGCTCAACTCAACTAAACTTTCACTGGGTCTCCCGTCTACCATGTTACTAGTTTTCCCATTCTCCATCTTCTTTTTCATCCTCCATGGTGGGGAAGGTTTATGCGGTGTTGGTGTTGGAATTAATGGGGTTTATTAATCAATTTTTATCCAATTCTGAGAGAGATTTAGGGTGCTTCCCATGTCAAATTAGGTGGTTATTGATTCTGGTTGCGGGGAAAGGACATTTGTGTGAATTGGAAAAAGTCTCCAAACTGAGCTCCATGAAAAGCTTTAAAAGAAGTATTTAACCAATGTGAATGTAGTCTACGAACTCGCACAAATCTTGTGTATAGAAAATTCTCTTCGCACTAAATTGCATAGATCTTGTTTAAGACAATTAAAAAAATTGATTAAAATTTAAAGTTAATAATTAATTTTAATCATGTATTTCATCATTTTTTTTTTTTTATCAAAATTTACTACAAATCTGAATTTTATCTAAATAAAATAAGGGAATAGTATTTTCCAAATTTCCAAATTTCCAACATGGAGGCGGCGTGTTTGAGACTTGTTATCCACACATTTCGTACATCAACATACAACTTATAATCAATTACCGAACATGTACTAATATATGATGTTTACAATTCTATAAAAACAACACGAGTTTTTCCCGTTTAATACAATAATATCCAAAATGGCAAGTAAAATTATATACATAATAACGTTAAATTAATGCTCAAAAAATATGAAGAAATCGTTCCAACGGTAATAAGTTGGCTTCAAAATCACAACCTGAATTAGGCAAGTTTTGACATATTACATATACGTTACATATATATTGCATTTTAGGAAAGTTCAAGAAAATATATAATACAGAAGGTAAGAAAACTCTTTTTAACACTTGTTTTTTTCTCAGTTACCTTTACATTCCCCCCCTCTCAACCTATATATTGATGTAAAACTCGACTATTGTTTCACGATCGACCTCCTCCAAAATCTTCCTTCTACCACCCGCTCTCTCAAAAATCCCACATATAAAATCATGTCTACGGATGAAGAATTCAGGCTCGAAATCCGATTCCCAATGCTAAGGATCAAGAATGACGATGATCGAAGT
The DNA here is from genome assembly GCA_903798395.1 of Fraxinus floribunda. Taxonomy (NCBI): domain Eukaryota; kingdom Viridiplantae; phylum Streptophyta; class Magnoliopsida; order Lamiales; family Oleaceae; genus Fraxinus; species Fraxinus floribunda. Next base: position 4,009 of record CAIGRS010059546.1, on the reverse strand, counting down.
GGAATAATTATCAATGGAGAAGAGTGCTGTGGCACCCCAAAGTCTTCCGAATGTACGATCCCTGAGGCACTCAACTGCCCACCGGCGCCGAGGAAGCCATGCAAGAGAAACTTGTATTGTGAGTTGGAGATGGTGTCAAGTGAAGAAACTGAATCACTATTCAGAATTGCTGAGGCCAACATTAATGGCGCTGGCGCCACCAAGAAGAGGAGATATTTATTCTTGAAGTAATGATGCCATGGTGTTTCGAAGAGATTATACATAAACACGGATGTTTCTTTTATATATATAGCGTAACACGTTTTTAATTTGTGAAATTACGTGATATCTAGATTCAGGAAAATTATACTGTTGTCAAAATTTGATCCAATGTAAGTAGTAGTTTTTGAATAAATTCAGATTATTGGTCCAACCTAAAGATTTAATTTGTTTTATTTGATTAATTGCCAATTGTTCTTTTCTACTCATTCATTCTTACTGGGATTCAGAATCATAAGAAGGAGCATCATGATATCCTACTTTATTGATCGCCATGATTTTTTCTTTTTAAGAATTTATTTGACACATATATGATCAAGGATGTTTGAATTCCTCACAAGGAGGTGGTTGGAATTGGTATCAAAATCTATTAAAAATCTGATTTAATTCCCACTAAACTGGGTATAGATGATGGCATGATTTAATCAGAGACCCAACAAACTGATTATAAGTAAATGGTCTAAGGGTCTTCAAGTTTGTGGTTTCTGTAAATTTACTACAACTTTCTCAAATGTGATGTATAAAGCAGGCTTAGCATTTATACTCTGATTTCTCCATGATAAACATAAACCCCGTGCCAAGCACAAAGATACAGATGACTGCAATGGAAAAAAGTACATCTTATCTAGTAATAGTCGATCTTAATTTGTCCCTTATTAGATCCTCGTATAGTGTCGTTACTCGGAACTTCATAAAAAGTAGAGAATGGAAACGTGCCGTACCTTGTTAAGAAAACTCCAGCAATGAATCTAAGCACATGAATAGTAAGAGAGTGTCTTATGAATCTGGAAATCAGCTGCACTGCAATTCCAATATCTGCTTTATTAAAGTAGAAGCAAAGAAATCTTCAGCAACTCGTACAATTTCCAGGTGATAAGGATATTGGAGCTGTATCGGGGCCATTCAGCAAAAGAGGAAATAAACAATTGTTAACTGATACTATCTTAATTGCAATACAACCATACAACTGTCTCTCCATGAAACATCAGATAAATGTTTCTGGCCAGTTTAAACAGACGGATCAGCCTGCTGCCTGGGTTAATCTATTTAGAGATAATAGGACGCATTCCGCAGGTTTTAAACTCCAAAGCTTTGATGATCTTCAAGACGAAGTCATATTGGGGGAACAAGATGTTGATGACGTCGAAACCGCTTGGAGGTACTGCTTAGTCGGACATTTTGCAGGAAGATTCCCTGGTAAGACTGCACTACTTCCAATTGTGCGACTCTTGGAAAGTGAAGTACCACTACTTTGTTCATAATAGTGGTTGGTTAATCTTTAAATTCGATGACGAGGCTGCAAGACTAGGTATGCTGGATGAAGGTCCTTACTTTTTTGGGAGCCCTTAATGCTCAAAATCATGGTCCGATGTTTTGAGTTCGATGACAAGGAGATTAGTTCAATGCCGGTTTGGATTATTCTACCGGGACTATGCTTTGGGTAAAATTGCTTCCAAAGTAGGTAAACAAATTTTGGCGGATAAACTAACAACAAAGGGTAGGCTATCTTATGCTCGAGAGGTTGACACATCTTAGGAATTGGTTCGATCTGTTCATTTGAAAATGCCAACCGGTAAATCTAGAGAACAATATGTTTTTAACGAGCATGAGCCGAAATTTTGCACGTGTAAGGCGTTCGGCCACAAAAGTCTTGGCTGCAAGTTGAAGAAACGAGGAAATGCAGGCAGCAATGCAAATGACCGTGTACTGCCTGTTAGGGTGACTGCCCTACAGCATGCCAACATACAGCCAACTCATTCAGGCCTGAGTAATTCTGCTGATAAGGGGTCGTCGCTGCAGATGAGACAAGCTGGGGATCATGTAAATCACTCTGCTGTCGTCAAGCAGCGAAACGGTAAGGAAAGCAGGGAACCAACGGCTTACCAACACAAACCTGTTTCGCAGTTCGGGGATGCAGGAATTGAAACACCTGGTTTTGATGATGCGTTGAGTACGAAACTCAAAAGGAAAAATGGAAGACAAAGTTACCAAGACAACAAAAAGGGACAGAAAGAAGGGGAACTCCCTTCATCTATCTTCAAAAAGTTAGCAACGAGGTTCGAGACTTCTTGATCGGCTGAAGATGCAACGAGTAATGAAACTTCATGTTTTTGATTCATTTTGAGTTGCTTGCTTTGGGTCATTAGACCTACTGTAATGTTTCCTTTTGTAAGCCCGGGCATGTCCGGAGTAGTTGTTGTACTTGAATTTTGATCTATACAATTTTATTTACCGATCAAAAAAGGAAAAAAAAAAAACTTAGTGGTTTGACAATCAAATAGAGCTCTGAGAATAATCACGGCCTCATGAACCCTGAAATAGAAGGCACATAATTTCGTAGACGGGCATAGCAAAGTTCACGGTTTCATAACTGATTAAACATGCAATTTTCTCGGTGTATTTTATATGAAATATAGTATGAGCAAATAAAAACAGAAAATAGTCCAGTGTACCGCAGAAAATACCATTAGTAACCTCCAAGCCTGGGGTCTCCATACATCTGACATCTCTAAAGAAAAGCTTTTCATCAAATCACAAGTAAAACTAGCAAAAGGAAATCTAAGCAGCAGCCTAGAGTCGAGAGAGAGGATTTCTCTGATTGAAACATTATTAACCTCCTAGTACCATGAAAGTAAAATTATCAACTAATAAGAATTGAACATTCCGCCATCCGCTATTTGTTGTACCCAGCTTCTAACATGAAATGACGATAGCTGTGACCCTGAATAAAGTGCTGCCACCGATACTGAAAGGAGTTTCTGAAACTCAGGTGCATCTGTTCTTGAACAAGCTTGAGGCACTTACTAATAAATTCAGACCTTGGAATCCCTTACCATCTCACGAGGCATCTCTGAATACCACGAGATATGGGGCGAATAAAGGATGGATCCCGTTGGGCATACAGCAAACCAACTTAAGAAATATTGCAATATGAAATACCATTGACCGATGATTTCCCTCTGAATTCAACCAAGATGCTAATAAAATACCCTTTCTCAAAAATTATGAAGTTCAGTCTGTGATCCATGATCTTCTTACTTGTATATCTTACCGTCACAGGTTGCTGGCTATACATCTGCAAATAGGCTATAAGATTAGAGCTAACATATAGTTTATGCAACATTTTCCTTTTGAGAAAAGCAAGTACCAAAACATGTAACGGATTGAATATTACCCAAATTAAAGCATTGACTATCTGTGTTATTCTTTTCTCGTGGCCACCTCCACTTTTTGGAGTATATCTTTCGTTCATTCTAATACGGTCTCACATGACATCCTCAATGTTGCTATGCTCTGATATGGACATTTTGTTTGAAACTCAAGTACCACAAAAATATAGGTGATCCAATAACAGGATTATAGAACTTCTGTTTTACTTGGTCAGTATCTTCAAATCACTTAGGATCAATATAACAGACCTTCGATTCTGCAATTTTCTTTTCGTACATTTTCTTCATAACTGCATTCTCCTATATTCTATCAATGCCTAGCACCAATTTCTACGCTCTTTCTCCATCTGACCCAAACTGCTCCTGGAAATTCTCTTAAACCTTTTTCCCTCTTCCAAGTCTCTCTCCGGAATCAGTTTCAGTTCATCAAATTCACCATCTGGCTGATAAATCCCTCCTAAGAATTTCAACATCAATAAGAGAATACCTGTCCGTACGCAAGAAATGCATCTATCCAGAATCTGAAGCTGCTTCCTATCTTTCTTTTATTGCCAGCTGCCACATAACCTTCATTGTGTGTA
>CAIGRS010059534.1:0-24789 GCA_903798395.1 Fraxinus floribunda | reverse complement strand
TATTGGCTTGTTTTTGTAACAATAGACAAGCTTTTATGCTTTTGAAAATCCTTTTACTAATACCGCACTAACCGCATGCATTGAAACCGGAAAGTATAAACATGATACATCTCTGGGACATGGCCTAGCCAAAATTGATGCTTGTTGTGTTGGAACCTCCAATTGCTTAGAAGAAAAGATAACATTTATCTACTACTCAACTGACGAAATGATTTAGTGCAGCCAAGCGTCTTGTTGGGCTTTGAACCTTTTTCTTGCTAGTTGGACTTTTCATCTTTAAATAGCTCAGATTTTATCTGAATTTGCCTCAATACCTTGTTGTATAATCGTGAAACTCAAAAATTCCCATCGGCTGTATTGAAAACATACTTTTTGTGGTTGAATTTTTGCCTATGCTTTTAGGAGACATCAAACACCTGCTGCAGATTGGTCACATGATCAATTACTTTGGTACTCTTAACCAACAAGTAGTTAACCTAGGCCTCTATCATATCTCCGATTAGGCATCGAAAAACCTTATTCACCATCGTTTGATAAGTCATTCGTGCATTCTTTAAACTGAACAACATTACTGTGTAACAATATGTCCCAAAGTTGGCAATGAAAGATGTCTTCTCCTGTCTCGATTCTGCCATTCAAATTTGATGATACGTAAAATAGGCAAATAGGAAGCTGAGTCCTCACGGCTAGACATGGCATCTACCAAGTGCTCTATTCTAAGCAGCGCGTAAGAATCTTTTAGATATTATTCAAGTCAGTATAATCTATACACATACACTATTTTCCATTTGGTTTCTTCACAAGAACAACATTCGCTAACCATTAGGGATAATGTACTTCTTGAATGAAGCTTACCTACGAAAATTTATCGACATGTACCTTCACTGCGGCTCGTCTCTCGAGAGAAAAGTTTATTTTCTTCTACTTCACGGGCTGATCCCAGAAATATCAATTGAACTCTACGTAGACATTCAAGTTACCAGACAAGCACTTTATTAACATCTCCATTTTTTGGGCTTTAGATGTGCCCCAACATTGAATTCACGTCCTTTTGATACCCGAATTTTTTCTCTCATGTCTAGAGGCTCAATCTGTTCGCTTGAAGGCTGAAAATCCAACATCATGACTGGTGGGGAGCCTTTAGTTTTTTATGTTGTCTACATAGCATTTTCTCGAGGTGTGTTGATCATCCCATATTTATCCAACCTTTTTGCTGGTAGGAAATTCCATTACTTGGTGGTAAACTGAAGGGATGATACCTTCAGTGTTCAGCAGAGGTCGACCATAGATCATATTGTACGCCATGGGGGTTTTGACAACTAGAAACTTTGTCCAGATCACCACACTTACTAGATATGTATCCAATGTTACCGAAAGCTCTATAGTACCTTTTGGTATTACCATTGCACCTCCGAATCCTTTAAGAGAAGGGGTTACAGGTTTCAACATTTCGGGCCCCAAAAAAACTTCCCAAGTAAGAATATTTGCTGCACTACCATCATTGACCAATACCTAATTGACATCAAATTTCGCTATGCCACTAGCTACCACCGGGCATTGTCATTGGGGTTCGCCATACCAATTAAATCTTCATATCAAAAGGTGATGTTCTGATTGAATTTCACATTTTTTGATTGGAGCAAGCCCCAACAGAGCGCGTATAGCTTTTTCTAGCAGAATTTGAGTCTCGATCCGCTGCTATTTCTCCAACAATCATATTTTTTACTTTGGCCCTAGGTGGATGATGGTCATCAACTTTCTCCTTGCCTCGATCATTTTTATGTACTTAGTAAGGAGTGCCCATTTTAGAAGGAGCTCGATCTATTCTTTAAAATGGATGCAATTTTCTATATCATGCCCATGATCTCTATGGAAATGAAAATATTTACCTTTGTCCATCGTGCTAGTAGATGCGGCCATCGACCTTGGCTAATCTAACTCTTTCATGTCTCAAGTCTCCATCAACACCTTACCATGCGAAGTGTTCAAAGGGGTAAAGGTCTTGTCTTCTTCCCATCTTTGCCTAGTTGATTGATCACATGTGTACCGCTTGCTCGTGTACGCATTTTTTTATCATGTTTCTATCGGTTGTCTTTCGCTGATCTTGTGACTTTCACTTGTGAATCTCAAGTTTTCTTCCTTTTCGAAGATTTTTCGTAACCATTTCTGCTTCTTCTTCATCTATGTATTTATACCATTTCAATAACGAGACATGCATCGACTTTAGGGGATTTTTTTAGAGGGACATCTTAAATGTCCGATTTCACATCCCATTCATCAAGGCGATAACTACGACAGACATTTGGAGGTGTTTGATGTCGAGTGTAGAAAATTAAAGACCGATGGATCAGTTGATAAATATAAGACCAGATTGGTAGCTAAATGACCAAACAAAAAGAAGGCCTTGATTTTTTCGATACATACTCATCCATGACAATGATAACATCAATTAGAGTATTAATTGCAATCGCAACATTGCATAATTTGATGTAATGTATTTATTTTCTCAAATAGGGTGAATGAGAAATTAAGGCCAAGAGATGACCACTAGAAGTTAAAATAATTGGAATAACAATTGGTGGGAAATTGAAAATCTTCCAATCCCACGTAGAAAAGCTAGAAGAGTATAAACCACTTTATATTGCTTAAGTTTGGGAATTGGGTTTGGGCCCTAAGGGGGTACCAATAGTCTTTTAAGATGAGAGAACATACATGCTAGCAGGTTGGGCCAAAGCTCATGCGCGCGCCGCCGCCGCCATCTGCCGACTGACCGTTTGACTCGTCCCGACACAAGGTCATAGGTCGTGGGTCGTGGGCTTGAGCTTGACTTAGACATGGGTCAAGCATATATATTTTTTGGTAAAATAATATTTGATTTATATTATTTTATTATTATTTAAAATAATAATATATTTAATTTATATTATTTTTTTTCTCGATTTATCTGTGCGTGACATATGGATTCTTCTAGAAGGGCAGTTGACGATTGACAATTAAACTGCCGTCCAAAACGGTTTGTGTTTGTTGAAGACACAATTTTTCGGCTATTGTGTCTTTTGGACACAACCTTTCAACTTCTATAAATAGGCCCACATACCCCAGTTTTCATTTACTCCAAACTTAATTTTGATTTTATTCTTCTTTCGAAATTATTCATTCATCCCTACATTATTCATATTTTGCAATTCAGCCTCAAAAATTATTTTTGTGTACTTTAGTCCTCCAATTTTTTAGAGAGATCAAAACGTGAGTAGGCTCGCTGGGTCTTGTAATTTGGAGTGCTTCTATTACAAGTTGAGGTCATTGTATCTTGGGAGACGAATGTCGAAATGCCGTCAGCACTAGTGCGAGGCATTATCGTCTTAAGGATAAAGAGTCAAACTCTAGCCCAAATCATTGTGCACAACGTTATTCCGGCCAAATGAATTCACGATGATATCATTATTTGCCAACAACTCCTTCCTTGTTGATCGAGTTTCTGACCAATGAACGGATACAAAACGGTGTGGAAAGCAAGCAGTCAAAAGGCAAGTGATTCAACCTTGTTTTAGTGTTTTCAAGTAAGTTTTACTACTCGAAACTCGGTTATAAGCATGCAAGCACGTTTCATATTGGTATTAGAGACTAAATAGGTTGTTTTCTTACTTAAATACATGCTGAAAATAGATTGAAATGCTGAAAGCTTGAACATCATTAATGGCAACTTTTGATATACTTCATATAAATTCATGAAGTTTATAGCATATGTTCATGATATTATATAGAACATATGTTCTAGGATTTGACTATGTTGACCTGCAGACTTCAGTGTAGGCTTAAGAGTTTGAGGGAAAGGCACTCTCGATGGATTCTCTACTACTTCCTCACTCGGCCTACTCTCTTCAAACTTACTCGATTCCTCTTTATTTTCCCTAGGTTTGGGGATTGGTTCTATGACTTTCCCTGATCGAGTGGTTATGGCATTCACTTCCCTAATGTTGTTTTTTTTTTATCCTGAGGTTTGTGCCATGTGCCGCCCTTTAGGATTTGGTTGAGCTTGAGCTAGAAATTTCTCATGTTCCACTACAGCTAAAGCATTTATTAATTTGGACACGATTTTTTATCTCCTTGTTTTCCTTAACAATTTGGATGATCATATTCTCAAATTTTTGATTAGTTTTACTTTGTGCCTCTATAAAGGCATGTAGGGTTTCTTCTAAGTAGTTCTTAGATGACGTAGGTTGATAGGAAGATGTAGAGTAAGCTCTATTCGTTTTGGTGGTTGCTCGTTTTTAGATTTCCAACTAAAATTGGGGTTATTCTGCTATCCTGGATTGTAGGTTTCAGAGAATGGAGCGTAGGGCTTGTTATACGTGCCTAAAGCATTGCAGTGTTCTTCATAAACCTCTCTCATCTCTGCAAAAGGAGAACACTCTTGTGCCTGATGATCACTTCCACCACATAAAAAATAGGCCCGAATCCGAATCCGAATGAGTTCCTCCCTTGCTTCACCAATTTCTTTAGCCTTCCATGGAGTTCTTGAGCCAAACTTGAGAAAAACTGATAGGAGATGAATCATGGGCATTCTGGAAAAAACCTATCTCAATATGTGGCTAAAAATCGGTGCAAAACTTTTCAGCTTGAAAGCTGATTTGTGATCTTGTTTTGGCTATATTTCATCCATTTGACTCATTTTTTCATCCAATTGACCTCTAATGCTCTCGAATCTTCATCACAAGGTTGGAAACAAGTTTAGAGTATTTGTTCTTCAGTCCCTGAACTTTCACTTTCTTCCATTTTGATCATTTTTCACTTGTTTCTTCCATTTTCACATTTTTCACTTATTTCTTATGGGCATTCTGGAAAAAACCTATCTCAATATGTGGCTAAAAATCGGTGCAAAACTTTTCAGCTTGAAAGCTGATTTGTTATCTTGTTTTGGCTATATTTCATCCATTTGACTCATTTTTTCATCCAATTGACCTCTAATGCTCTCGAATCTTCATCACAAGGTTGGAAACAAGTTTAGAGTATTTGCTCTTCAGTCCCTGAACTTTCACTTTCTTCCATTTTGATATTTTTTCACTTGTTTCTTCCATTTTCCACCGTTTTCACCCATTTGCAACCTAAACCAAGATATAGAAGTACTTAGTGCATTTAAGCGTCAAATAATCATAGAAACGCAAATATTAATGGGTGAAAAACGTAATAAATGTGCTATTATCAACATGTCATTTTTCAATTTAAATAAAGTGTTGATTTCGATCAAAGTTTTTATAGTATTTTCTCTTTAGTCCCTAAACTTTCACTTTCTTTCATTTTGGTCATTTTTTGCTCTTTTCTTCAATTCTCCATCGTTTTTACCCATTTGCAACCTAAACCAAGATATAGAAGTACTTAGTGCATTTAAGCGTCAAATAATCATAGAAACGCAAATATTAATGGGTGTAAAATGTAATAAATGTACTATTATCACATGTCATAAGTCCGATGATGACACTAACATTGCTGAGTTATTCTTTAACGAGATAGTGTGTTTACATAGGGTACCTAAGAGCATAGTTTCTGATCAGGATGTGAAATTTTTGAGTCATTTTTGGCGGGTTTTGTGGAGTAGGTTAGACACTAAACTTATGTTTTCAACAACTTGTCATCCACAGACAAATGGTTAGATCGAGGTAGTGAATAGGACCATGACATAACTCTTGTGCACTGTAGTCAATAAGAATTTGAAGAGTTGTGAGGAGTGTCTACCTTTCATAGAGTTCCTTTCATAGAGTTTGCATATAATAAGGTCATGCATTCTACTACTTCATTTTCACCATTTGAAGTTGTTTATGGTTTTAATCAACTGACACCTTTGAATTTAATACCTTTGCCTGCGAATGAATGAGGTAGCTTAGATGGTAAAAGAAAGGCCGAATTGGTGAAGTCACTCCATGAAAAGGTAAGGGCGCAAATTGAGAGTAAAAACAAACACTTCGTATCGCAAGCAAACAAAAGTCGGAAAGGAACGCTTTCCAAAACAAAGGATATCAAAGTTGCAACCACAAGGGAATGGTCCATTTCAAAGTTTGGAGAAAGTCAATGACAATGCATACAAATTAGACCTTCCAGATAAGTATAATTTTTCAGCAACTTTTAATGTGTTTGATCTCTCCTTTTTTGATGTAAGTGTAGATTCGAGGTCGAATCATTTTGAAGAGGAAGGGAATGATATGATCCAGGAGTCGAGGCCGATGAACCTAGCTCAGAACGAGACCCGATGACACGTTCGAGGAAAAAACGGTTGAAAGAGATGATGGGATTGCTTACCCAAGCTATTGTGGACGAAGTGCCAAAGTTAACAAGTCAAAGAACAAGTTTTATGTTGGGCTCGAAAGAAGAAAGGAAATGGATCAACTTGGTTCAAGCAGCAAATGAGCAGTGTTGATGAAAATGTGCATGACTTTCAGCTCGAGTGTTAGATTTTCCCCCATGAGTACACTCTGAAATCGTCACGAAATTCTTCACAAGGAAAAAAAGGATTTTAAATTAAAGCCACCATGTGGTCTTATGGAGGTCTACCAAATGCAAAAGTTAAGGTTTTGAGTTGTTCCATGCGACCACATAGAAAAACACCATGCGGCCGCATGGCTATTTTGGAAGCCAAAAATTTCCTTTTTTTCAAAATTACCTTATTTGATTAGGATTCTATTTTATTTGATATATTTGTGATCTTAAGAGTCTATTTCCATTTTATAACCTTAATTAGGGTTTAGTATAAATAGATTTCATTATATTTATTGTGACACAACATTATTGAGAATTAATTGAGAGGCTATTTTTTTCTTCTTAGAACTTTGCGAACTTATCGAGTTAATCTTGTGGTGTTCAACATCGAGTGTGGATCACGCGTTGTGTAATCAAGAGGTCATTCAAATTCCATTTTATTTGGTTGGTTGGTTCATTATTATTGGTTCAAACTCTAAACCGAATTATTCTTTGGGCTTTCTTGGGATCGTCAATCTTTTACGGGGTTGCGTTGTGATCGCTGCTACATGGTTCTCATCACAAATTCAATTATCCTATGTTGAATTGCTATAGTAATAATGAAAGCATTAAAAAAACACAATATTGATGACAGAGAAACCTAACTGGATAAAAACTCCGGGACCAATCCAGTTACCTCTACTAAAGATAATACGGAGTGAGTTACAGTCAGACGCTATCTAGCCAATTCCACTAAAATTCCCAATCTATTTCTTGCTAACTCCAAGTTTTGCTCCTAGACCTGCTCCAAGATTTTTTACATTTTTCTCTTCCAAGAACCTACTCTAAGGCCTTGTGCTTTTCCTTCACTTGTAGTCCAACCTTTCTTAACCTCCAACAGCCTCTAAAGTTCAAATGAGAAAGTGTCTTCTCAGAAGTGTTGAGGAAGTAGGTGTTATGGATTCAATGGATTTGATGTTTTTCCCAATTCTATGGTTGTATAAAAGAGTTATGCTACATGTACCGAATCTTTTACACCCCACTCGCATTGTAAGAGGGGGTAACCCATTCGTACCCCCATTTGGTACATATATATTAGTCCTGTATAAAATTAAGAGAAAATAGATTATAGTAAAGAGGCACAAAGAACAACCACCTTAATTTTCGTGCACAGGCTTGAGTATTTATATAAGAGGGTAATTAGGTTGAATAGGTCGGAAAAAATACTTCAAAATAGTAAAATAAGGTTTTTCGAATTGACGTGTTGCTTGAGCAAGGGCTCAACGATAGGCGAGCGACGTACTATCGCTCAACGACAAACGAGCAACATGCATTCTATTTTTGTCGTTTGAATGCCAACTAGGCGAGAAGCTATCGAAAATGTGATGTCGTGTTTTCCCTCTTTTCATGCTCGAACCCTATATCTCATAACCCAATTTGTAGAAATTAAATCCTATGTCATTGACTTTTACAACACGTTACAAATTAGTCATTTTGTCCACATAATTGCCAACACTAAAAACCTAACGAAGATCATCACTGATATAAACAAAAATCAAAGTAAAGATATTTTTTGTGTGACAAAGAGGTACAGCCGTGCGAGGCATGACAAAATATCATTAAAAAGAAAAAGTTTTCATGAAATACAAGGAATTTATTCGTGTGTAACATAAGGAAAATTCATTTTGCAAACACACAAAAGACGGGATGAAGAGTGGTTTTATTCATATAATTGCTCTTCCGCAAGGGCACTTCTGTTTTACTAAACATGTTAATTGGTGGATTTCTAAGAGACACAGAAGGATGCATTTGTAATGTGTGTCACAAAACTTTATGCAATTCTTATAATCCGAAATGTGATCGTAAGAATCAACACCACGATAAGGAATTTTCCAGCAACCGATCAATGTGATGACAAAGAATGCAATGACAAGATCCGTGCATGCTATAATATGTAAAATGCGTAGAAACTTTGCGTATCTGTACATAGATGAGGTCCGGATATTTGACGAACCATTTATCTGAGAATACCCTTCTTTCAACATTTCTCCATCCTTTTGATCACATAATCCTTTGCATTTGCATGCAATATTTAATAGAGTGCATAAATTGAGAAAGCCTGCTAAAACGACAAAGTAAATGGAAGCCAATGGTATTTGTCCTTTGACTTGAGGTCATCATATTGCCTTATATGAGGACAGTCATACTTTGGTAATAAAAGATATGATCAATAATTGATTGATCAAGGTGTACTCAGAAGTCAAAAAGGGATTTGCGACTTACATTGACTTAATAGTAGAATTAAAGATATGATCAATAATTGAGATTGACAAATATCCATATCTCATAATTGATCGGATCATATTGATGAAAGGATTATAGTTTTGCGGTAAACGAAAAAATTTTGATTTTGTCACACCGCATGATATTTTTCCGTCATATGTATTGTCCTTACAAATTACTAGATGTCAATCTTGGACAACGGATATAAATTGATGATAAATTAAAATGGGTATTTGAATATATCAATTTTGATTAGATCAAAATAATAATTCACGTCGTTAGGTATCGTGATCGGGAACCTAATGTATCACACATAAAATATAATCAAAAAAATGAGATTTACCAATTAATTAATTGACAACTGTTGGATAATTAAATAATTGGATTGCTTATTAATAGGTTCGAATTAATTAATTGAATTAATTAATTCATGGACCAGATTTAATTAATTTGATTAATTAAATATTGGACTGGATTAAGTTAAGCAATGGGCCAAGCCCATTTGGACTTGTATTAATAGGCTGCTCGGGTTTGGAAAAAGTAAGAGAAATTATTCATTATTCTTGTTAGCATAGGAAAAGAAAACTCTAGTCATCATTCTTGTTCTCTGTGTAGATTACCATTGTAGGTTTGATAAGTGGACAGCTTGGATTGCAGATCGTGGTCATTCAAATTCAAGAAAAGCAAAAGAAATTTGTAGAATTCATCAAATGTATAATTCCTGTCACAGTTTTTATCTACACACAAAATAGATCCTTGTATGGAAATTGAAATTGTTTTATTTCTGATGCGCATGATTAAGTAAATTTCCAACAGCTTCTTCATGCCCTTGCTTTGTCTTTCATAACATACGTTCAAAATGATTGAATTAGGACATTGTAACAACTATCAATAGAATAAACAAAAAAATATATTCGAGCTACATCTTTTAAGAATTGTATCGTATTTTAATTATATGAAAGATTTATAATCTTTATTCATTATTATTACATTCTTATTTTTCATTTTTTTTTATCTCATTCTTATTCTTAAATTAGCACAAATTGTCCTTGATGACTGTTTCTATCCAAAAATTTCATTAAGATGATGTAAAAAGAATTATTTGTATCTCGTAATTTTACGTAAGCAAAAAGTAATTACAAAATTAAGATAAAATATTTGTCTTTTGTTTTAAAGCAGGCTATTAGTATTTTTTATGACAATCTTGATTAATGACAAAATATGTTAACTAATGAAAAGTTAAAATAAGAATATTATTAGGGATGGCAACGGGACGGATTGAGACCGTGATTTTCGTGTATTATTAAAAATATTATTAGGGATGATACATGTCCTTTGTCCCGTTTACCATTCCATTTTTTTTTTTCATGTATTTAGTTGGCAAGAATCAATATTTTTTTTAAAAATTGTAGAACAATTCATGTTCCCTTATTCTTTTATTTGTGTATAAAAAAATACTTCTATAATGAAATGAACTTTAAATGGGGTGGAACAATGTTCCCTATACCTGCCTTAGGGAAACGACGTCATGCACTACCCTGCCTTGCTCTCGTCCCGTCCTCCATCCCCGTACATATCCCGATTAGGCGAGGGAAATGGGCATGATGCCGCGAGTATTTGATTTAACGAATTCTTTTTTCGTTCGTGAATATTATTAAAAAGTTAAGAATATAAATGTGACAATAAATAAAGGAAATGATATTTAATGTAATTAAAAAATGTAATGTTTGTTAATATAATCCCCCTAAAATTAAAAACATTTTTATAATAAGCTTTACCCTTCATTAAAAGCTACTAGACAAATATAATTAATAAGTGATGATGCACTGCTTAATAATCGAAAAGTCGTGGGTGATTAGATACTCCTTTTTTGGTCTTGTATTGTCGCATATAATCAATATCTATTGTTGCAGGCCCCCACATAATCCACCACGTGTTAGGATGATGGTGAACGAACCGATTTTGTCAGCCACGTGGTAGACGAATTGAATTTATCTGCCACATGATGGACAAATGAATTCATCTACCACGTGGCAGATGATAAGGCCTGCACTCTGCATCGCTTTGTCACACATCAAACGGACTGGCCAATAGAGCCAAATGAAACGAATCCCGAAGTAACGAGGCGATAAGGTACCCAGAGCGCAACTACAACTCCTATCATGAACCACTCCACTCTATTTCTATGTATTAAGAGATCTTTTATGTAAAGATCTCAAAATCAAATCATTAAGACTGATTGATGGGATGCCTGGGTGGTAGACTCCAAAATGTCAAGTCAAGCATTACTATGTTAGGAAGCATTAAATATCTGTCCACATATGGATTGACGATTGATGCCTATGAAAAAACGACTCGTCTAGGATCCGAAGCCATGTGCTCTACATCCAACAGTTCCCATCTCACATCCTTTTATTATAAAGACCCAAGTTTACATCATTGGAGGTGATCCCACTCGGACTCTTGAGCAAAGATAACGCTAGCCTTTCACATTATCCTTGTCCCTAAGTAAGAGATTTTGAGTTTTCATTGATAACCTACCTCTTGGAAGAAAATAGTTTGCAAGCCCAAAACAATGAGTTCAAGCAACAAAAACATAAATATGATGAGAGTAAGGGAGTTCTCTGAAGAAGATATCCTCGGAACCAACGTCACATATGAAAAGCCTTACCATCGCCACCGCAGGGGCGAAAAAATTGTTGTGCGACTAACTGATGAGGTAGCCTAGATGGTTACCAGCATGAGAATTATTACAACCAAAATACAGCTATGCATGAACTCCTCATGCAAATCCAAAATCAAAGAGATTTCCAAATGCCTCAGAGTACCCCATAATCAGCCTACGACCAACACCAGAAGCAGGGCAAAGCCAGAGGACCCATTCAAGTTAACGGAGAAGAGAGGCCCAGGTTGAAGTTAGGAATAGATATTTCCATCTACTACATCTCCAACTGTCCTGCCAATGTCGCTCAGATCGAAAGGGGCAACTTCTTCCCAGACTATCAAGAGCAATCTCAAAGGTCTGTGAGTGTGTTCGATCTAATTGGACGAAGGCCTAGAAATAGGAACCAATCCACCCATCAAACAGCTTGGCCACAAGAGCAAGAGCAAAGCAAAAGAGCCCAGACTCCTTTGCCTAGGAACAAGCGAGAGAGGTGAAGCCTTGTGAACTGGGAAAATCAAGAAGGGTCATCTCAGTTCTCGTATCATTACTTAGCGGATGTGAATGATTTTGATGGACCATACCGATCCTATGAGCTCAACGATGATGACAACAATCTCCCGTTCTACAAGGAGCTTCGTAGTTTTCTCATGCCTCCTAATTTCGTACCTCCAAAATTCGAAAGTACGAAGGAAAAGGCGACCCTGAGAAACACATTAGTAAATACAAAATGTGAATAAGTCTTAGAGGCTCCTTGCTGCTTTGAAGTGTAGGGCATTTTACTTAAGACTAGGTAGAGCGGCTGAGGTGTGGTATGGTAGGTGGACATTGCTTAGCATCAGGAGCCCTCAAAAAGGCATTTTTCAACCAATATCCATCTAAGAAAGATGGAGAAGCACCAATCTAGCCCATCCTAGATAAGAAGCAAGCAGCGAGGGAGGTGCTGGAGAATTAACTTGCCCTTTTCAATGATGAGATAACTTATTGCGAGCAAGTTACTGACAAAGAAGCCTTCTCAGCTCTGATAGGAGGCAAGAACATGAACACACTATTTTGGAGAGACGTCTCAAACAAAAACCCATCCACTTATGATGAGCTGGTAGAGATTATAAGAGTTGAGATTGTCAAAAAGATGATTGATCATCGAAATAGGCAGCACATGGACTTTTCCCGTCCCAAAGGTAAATGGGGAGAGGACTTATATCACATCTGGTAAACTAACAATGGACTAAGGCTGGGCACATTGTACCTTTCACTTTGGAGAAAGCATTGGCCACAACAACTTTGAACGCTGTACCTACATTGGCTTACGAAAATGTTGGACCCGGTGGCCATGCTGGAGCGGAACATCTATTAGACCCTCTAACCTAAAGAATAGAGGAAGGGGTAGATGACCTCAAACTAGGATCCCTGAGAAGATACGACCCTATTGTATGTTCCACATTTTCTATGGACATGAACCGGGAAAATGTCGGGACACCCCCTGATCCACATAAAGAAGCAATCCCCATAATACATGGAAGAATGGTCACCTTCAGGATGATGCTCTAAGGCCGAATTCGTCTAGTAGAGGTAAGACAAGGTGACATTTACCTCAACATGGTAGAAGTGATTATATCGAGAGACCTAGGGATGGATAGCGACCCAGGAGAGATCCTTCCGTCGTAATTAAAAACATGCTTGTTCAGGAAATCGACACGATCATTGGAGGACCACATGTAGAAGGTGAATCTCAAAATGCACAAAGGAATCATATTAGGGATGCTAAGGGTCCTCCCATGGCCAACTATATAGTGAACCAGTCCCAAAAGCGAGACCAGTAAAGGCTATTACATTCACCAAGGCAGACATACACTATCTTCACTGTGATGCGTTGGTGGTAAGAGCTGTGGTGGCTCAAAACGGAACAAAACGCATAATTTTAGACAACAGTAGTTAGGCGAATATTTTGTTTGGCTAAGCTTACAATAAGATGATGGTGGATCACAAACTCACTCATATGACTGCTATCTTGTACGGATTCACTGGACATAACATAGTTCCTAGAGGAAGGATCATCCTAGCGGACGTTACTTCTAGCACATCACCACTTCATGGAATTCTTGGCGGTCGACCACTGGTCTGCATACCATGTGGAATTAGGTAGGTTGTCTTAAAAGCAATTGTGGGTTGTGACTTCAGTCAATCACTTATGCATGAAGTTTCCTATTAAGCTGGGAATAGCTACTATTCAGGGTGATCTGACGTGGTCAAAGAACTGTTACCTCAACTCTCTAAGAAAGGTCGAGCATTGGGGAGTTAATGTGGTTTTTTTTACACCGAAATGATTAACGTCCCTGAAGAAGGATAGACCCGTGTATAAAGGGAAGATGTCAAGACGGCAAAAGCTTTTGGAAGGGATATTCCTAAAGGGACAACCTCGAAGTAGTTGGACCCTCAAGTCGTTGAGTCAGAACCACAAACCATCCCAACGGAGGAGCTAGAGATTTTTCCTGTGGACCCTCTAGACACCATTAAAACTCTACAAGTAGTGGAGGATCTGCAAGATGAAATAAAGGAGGAATGGAAGAACTTTTTGTGCAATAACTTGGACGTCTTCGCATGGAAATAAGAGGATATGATAGGAATAGACCCGAAGGTCAGCTGTCATCACTTAAAAATTGATCCAAACCATACCCCGCGCAGGCAGAAGGGGAGATCATTCAATACAGAGAGGTGTGAAGCTTTGAAGGAAGAAGTTAAGAAATTAATCATCAATGATTTCTTTAGAGAGGCCACCTATCCCGAGTGGATATCCAATCCATTATTAGTAAAGAAACATAATGGCAAATGAAGAGTGTGCATCGACTTATCCAACCTAAATCAACCATGTCCAAACGAACTACTTAGTTTCAATGATACTTATTTAGGTTATAACCAAATTCTCATGCACCCAACGGACAAGGACAACACATTTTTTTATCACATATAGGGGGTTTTATTGCTATAGGGTGATGTCTTTTGGACTGAAGAACGCTGGAGCCACCTACCAAAGATTGGTGAACAAGATGCTCGCTGACCATATTGGCAAAACAATGGAAGTTTACATGGATGACATGTTGTTAAAAATCCTCCAAATGAAGGATCATGTAAAGTACTTGGATGCTGCATTCCAAACTCTAAGAAAATACAGAATGAGGCTAAATTCACTCAAATGTGCATTCGATGTAGCTTCCAGTGGAATCTAGGAAAAATCAAGGCTCTGATTGAATGAGATCACCACAAAAGCCTAAGGAGGTGCAAATACTTACTGGTAGGATGGCAGCACTCAATCGTTTTATCTCTAAAGCCACTGACAAGGGCCTTCCCTTCTTTAAGATCCTCAACGGAGGAAAGAGTTTTTTATGGACATCGGAGTGTGAGGTGGCATTTCAGGCACTAAAAAGTCACCTTGGACAAGCCTTCCTCCTATCCACCCAAGGTGGGTGAACCTTTGCTACTCTATTTGGATGTATTCGACGATGCTTTCAATTCGGTTCTTATAAGGAAAGAAATACACACTAACTACCATTTACTAAATAAGCAAGGCATTGCTGTAAGCAGAGGTTCTCTACCCAGACATAGATAAGCTTACCCTTTCCTTGATCACTGCATTTCAAAAATTAAAGTCATGCTTCTAAACCCATAGTATCAATGTATTGACAAACTTCTCACTTAAGCAAGACCTTGAGAAGCTAGACGCCTCATGAAGGTCTTTAACATGGACAATCGAGCTCAGCAAGTTCGATATAATGTACAAATCAAGGACTTTGGTTAATAGTCATGCCTTTGCAGACTTTGTGGCTGAATTTTCCTGGGCTCTTGCAATAGAAGTAAATATAGAACCGACAGAACCTCCCACCTGGAACATTTTGTTGACGGGTCGTTTGGAGAAATTGGCTTGGGAACAAGAGTGGTCTTGGAAAGCCCCGAAGGTCATAGGCTCAATTATCTTGTAAGATTCGGGTTCAAGGCATCAAACAATATAGCTAAATATGAGGCACTCTTAATTGACCTCCGTTTAAGAAGGAAATGCAAGTAAAAAGGTTGCTCATCTGGATTGAATCGCAATTAGTGGTAAGCTAAGTCAACAATAATTTTGCGGCTAAAGAAAAAATATGGTAGCATACCTCAAACTGGTCATGAAATTCCTTCCCAACTTTGCAATATTTGAATTGACGCATATCTCCCATGTTGAGAACACCCATGCCAATGCTCTGTCGAAGTTAGCTAGCAGTAAGGATTTCGATCTCCTCAAGGTAGTTCCCATT
This sequence comes from Fraxinus floribunda, assembly GCA_903798395.1. Lineage (NCBI taxonomy): Eukaryota > Viridiplantae > Streptophyta > Magnoliopsida > Lamiales > Oleaceae > Fraxinus > Fraxinus floribunda. The sequence continues at coordinate 9,105 of CAIGRS010059534.1, read as the reverse complement.
GAGCACCTCGTTGAACCCTCAATCACAAGGGAAGAGGAAGTGATGTGGATCGAGGGCACCATGGTGTGGATGCGACTTATTATCGTATTTCTCAAATAACAGACTATACCCAGCAGTAAAGTTGAAGCTCACAGGCTTAAGAGAAGGGTAGTTCATTTTGTCATACAAGATGACGTTCTATATAAATGAGATTTCTCATCCCTTTCATTAGGTGCACAAGAGGAGAAGAGGCAGACTATATCCTAAAGGAGATTCGTAATGGGGTCTGTGGTAATCATTCCAGAAGACCAGTACTGGCGCAGAAAGTGCTTAGACAGGAGTATTACTTGCCAACTTTATAAAGGGACTCGATACAATTTGTACTTAAATGTGACAAGTGTCAGTGCTTTTCTAATGTGCAAAGACAGCCGTCATAAGAACTCACAATAATATCAAGTCCTTGGCCATTTTCCTAGTAGGGATTCGACTTCATAGGCCCACTGCCAAAAGGAAGAGAGAATGCCATCTTCGCCATTGTTGCAATCGACTACTTTACAAAATAGGTTGAAGCACAGCTTTTGGTTAAGATAATTGATGCAAACACTTTTAAGTTTCTTTAGAAGAATATAATATGCAGGTTCAACATCCCCATTCTGCTGTTGCAGATAATGGCAAATAGTTCGACAATAAGAAAATTAGGGATCTGTGCAATGAGCTCAAAATTAAGAAACATTTTTGAACAACCTCATCACTCCCAAGCTAATGGCTAAGTCGAGGTTGTCAACAAAACCATTAAACGTACCCTGAAAAGAAAATTGGATACTTCGAGAGGGCCCTGGGTTTTAGAAATTCTTCGAGTTCTTTGGGTCATACGCACAACTAGCAGGACTGCAATTGGGGAAACCCCCTTTTTCTATGACTTACAGAGTCGAAATCATGAGCCCAGTAGAGGTTGGAGTACCCTCGCCTTGTTGCATCAACTTTCATGATATAACTGATGATGAACTGAGTAGTATGAGCTTGACTTCCTTGAAGAAAAGAGGGAAGATTCTCAAGCTAAGCTCACCACATACCAACACAAGATAGTTTGCTACTACAATGCCAAAGTAAAGAAAAGGGCCTTTCGTTTAGGCAATTTGGTGCTCCGAAAAGTTTTTCCATCCTCGGAGGAGCCAGAAATAGGAACATTACAGAAGAGGCACGACCTGGTACATATATAATTCAAAGCTTGGAAGGAAAATTGATGCCTCATCCTTAGAACATTGAACATCTGAGAAGATATTACCAATAGGGGAACTTTCAAAATAATGTGCAACTTTTTTTGTGTAAATATTCTTATTAATGGAATAAATTAACCAGCTGTCATGTCACTACTTTTTCTCTGCATGACACCCCACTGGGGTCACCTCGTCTACCCTTCAAATGCGATACTTTCCATGGATGAACCATCCATCATGGAAAATACCCTTTAAGAGGTGCATGATGCCTACCATAAGGCCACCTCTGTTAAGGATGTCTACTTTGTTAGGAGAGCCACATGACGTCCCCATTGGGATTTCCTCATCTACCCTTCGAAGGCGATACTTTCCATGGATGAACCATCCACCATGGAGATCATCCTTTAATAGGTGCGTGATGCTTCCCAAGGGGCCACCTCTATCAAGGATGTTAACTTCATTAGGAGAGGCGTGTGATGGACCCATAGGGGTCGTCATATCTGCCCTTTGAAGGCGATGCTTTCCATGGACGACCCACCCACCATGAAGAACTCCCTTGAAGAGGTACGTGGTGCCTTCTATGTGGCCACCCTTTAAAGGATGTCCACTTTGTTAGGAGAGACGCGTGATGCCCCTACTTAGTTTGCCTCATCTACCCTTCTATGGTGATACTTTCCATGGATGAACCATCCACCACAAATAATTCCCATAAAGGGTTAGTGACATATCCTATAGGGCCATCTCTGTCACAGGTGTCCACTTTGTCAGGAGAGGCACATGACATCCCCATTAGGTTGCCTCATGTGCCCTTAGAAGGTGATATTTTCCATGGATTAACCATCCACCATGGAGAGCACCCTTGAAGAGATGTGTGTGATACCTCTCATGGGGCCATCTCTATCAAAGATGTTCACTTCACTAGGAGAGGCCCGTGATATCCCCTCCCCACTGTGGTTGCCTCATCTACCCTTCGAAGGTGATGCTTTTTATGGATAAACCATTCACCATGGAGAACGTCCTTGAAGAGGTACGTAACCTAGGAACGTCAAACGTGCCGAGAGACTCATCGACTCACTGCTGGCAAGTGAAAACAAGGCTCGTGGATGGCTCGAGCTTGTCGAACCAAGCGCAGTGGGCTCACCCACAGACGAACGCTCATGGGCTTACCCACGAGTGGCTCGTCTAGTGACTGTTTCGGTCACTTTAAAAAAAAAATAGTGATCGTTACTAAACTTTTAATGGCCATTTTTTCTTCTTCTTTTTTTTACTCTATAAATCCCAACCCATTTCCAAATTTTTTTCACACAACATTCTAACAATTCTCACTCTATTCTACATCTTAATCTCACTGTCTTTTACATTTTCATTTTCACTACCTTCAACTTCAATTATTCAATATCAATTATCGTTTATCACGCTACAACTTTACAATTACAATCTTACACATCAAACTTCTTTTAATTCTTGATTTCTTTCCATACTCTATTCTACTTACTTATTTATTATACAATACATCACAACATTCCAACAATTCTCACTCTATTGTACATCTTAATCTCACTGTTTTTTACATTTTCATTTTCACTACCTTCAACTTCAGTTATTCAATATCAATTATCGTTTATCATGCTACAGCTTTACAATTACAATCTTACACATCAAACTTCTTTTAATTCTTGATTTCTTTCCATACTCTATTCTACTTACTTAGTTATTTATTATACAATACATCACAACGGTCCAACAATTCTCACTCTATTCTACATCTTAATCTCACTGTCTTTTACATTTTCATTTTCACTACCTTCAACTTCAATTATTCAATATCAATTATCGTTTATCACACTACAACTCTACAATGACAATCTTACACATCAAACTTCGTTTAATTCTTGATTTCTTTCCATACTCTCTTCTACTTAGTTATTTATTATACAATACATCACAACATTCCAACAATTCTCACTCTATTCTACATCTTAATCTCACTGTCTTTTACATTTTCATTTTCACTACCTTCAACTTCAATTATTCAATATCAATTATCGTTTATCACACTACAGCTTTACAATTACAATCTTACACATCAAACTTCTTTTAATTGTTGATTTCTTTCCATACTCTATTCTACTTACTTAGTTATTTATTATACAATACATCACAACAGTCCAACTATTCTCACTCTATTCTACATCTTAATCTCACTGTCTTTTACATTTTCATTTTCACTACCTTCAACTTCAATTATTCAATATCAATTATCGTTTATCACCCTAAAACTTTTCAATTACAATCTTACACATCAAACTTCGTTTAATTCTTGATTTCTTTCCATACTCTCTTCTACTTAGTTATTTATTATACAATACATCACAACATTCCAACAATTCTCACTCTATTCTACATCTTAATCTCACTGTCTTTTACATTTTCATTTTCACTACCTTCAACTTCAGTTATTCAATATCAATTATCGTTTATCACGCTACAGCTTTACAATTACAATCTTACACATCAAACTTCTTTTAATTCTTGATTTCTTTCCATACTCTATTCTACTTACTTAGTTATTTATTATACAATACATCACAACAGTCCAACAATTCTCACTCTATTCTACATCTTAATCTCACTGTCTTTTACATTTTCATTTTCACTACCTTCAACTTCAATTATTCAATATCAATTATCGTTTATCACACTACAGCTTTACAATTACAATCTTACACATCAAACTTCTTTTAATTGTTGATTTCTTTCCATACTCTATTCTACTTACTTACTTAGTTATTTATTATACAATACATCACAACAGTCCAACAATTCTCACTCTATTCTACATCTTAATCTCACTGTCTTTTACATTTTCATTTTCACTACCTTCAACTTCAATTATTCAATATCAATTATCGTTTATCACCCTAAAACTTTTCAATTACAATCTTACACATCAAACTTCTTTTAATTCTTGATTTCTTTCCATACTCTCTTTTACTTAGTTATTTATTATACAATACATCCCAATTCGCAAATGGATCCACACTTGTTTGTTGAGTACTTTTCGGTATCGGATGCGAATCACATGTGATGCCACAAAGTTAATTTCGGAATAAATTTTCCGTTCTGAACGAAGTACCCATTCTTGAAAATATTCTAGAGTTGCATGCTCATGGAAGTAGTAATCCAATTGATTTGGATGATGACATTCTCGAAGCAGAATATGAGGAGGAACATGTATTAGATATTCCTGATGCAAGATGAAAACGAAAGGAAAAAATAGGAAAAATGTTGGGATCAATTTAAATTGATTCCAACGGGTCGTGTGGCTGATAGGATCCTAAAGTCTAAAGTAGTTTGTAAATATTGTCACAATAATTGGCATGGCAAAAAGGCATTGGTACCACCCACCTCAACCGTCACTACAAAGCATGTAAGACTAAACATGGCATGCATGCTACCGGTCAAACACAACTGCAATTTGGTAGTCTAGACGCGGGTTCTACTTCTTCGCCACTTTCCATGTAGATATATTCAGAAGAGAAAGCTCGAATGGGAATGATAAAATTCATTGCTGCTGCTAAGTTGCCTCTAGTAATAGCGGACAACCAACATTTCGTTAGGAGAGGCGTCGGTAATCTGCCATTTGAAGGCAATGTTTTCCATGGACGAACTATTTACCATGGAAAACGCCCTAGAAGAGGTGCGTGATGCCTCCCACATGGCTGCCTCTATCTTAGATGTCAACTTCGTTAGGAGAGGTGCGTAATGCCCCCATTGGGGTTGCCTCATCTGCCCTTTGAAGGTGATGCTTTCCAACGCCCTTGAGATGGTGTGTGATGCCTCTTACAGTACCACCTCTATCTAGGATGTCTACTTCATTAGGAGAGACGTGTGACACCCGAGTCACCTTATCTTTCCTTCAAATGTGATTATACTTGAAGTATCATTCGTTTAAGCACAGTGATTACACTTGAAGTTTCATTTGTTTAAGCGAGGTGATTACACGAACAAGTTTCATTTGTTAAGAAAGAGATGTGACAATGCTAGGAAAACTTCGTTCATTAAAATTCACCACTACGAGGTTAAAGCCATTTGTTAAGAGAGAGATGTGACAACGGTAGGAAAACCTCATTCATTAAAATTCACAACGACAAGGCTAAAGCCATTACAGTTTGAGAAAAATATGTTCAAGGATATACAACTATGATGGGCCCACCCCTATTTATTCTTGAGGGGCCTCATCTTCTTCGACTTTGGTATCAGGACAACCTCTGGTAGGTCCGCCAATAGATCCTCCTATGAGGCAACATGGCAGTTAGTGTCTCTCATCCCAAACACCTAGAACCATGATCTCTTCTACTACTTTACAGAGGATTGCATGTCTACCACAAAAGAAGAGTGAGACCGTCCAGGGAGTTAAGTAATACCACATCTTACTTTTATCGCCTCCGGCTATGCTTTTGGGAAAGTACAAAGAATGGAAGACACTGAAGGGCATATCGACGCCCAAGCTGGCCTAACGTCATAGCATTCACGACCCAACTATCTGTCCCCGAGAGTTCGAATGAAATTAGGTCAGAGCTAGCCTGTAAGAGCGAAGGACTAGCCTAAAGAAGGGGGTGGAAAAGAAGCTTAAGACCTACCTTTAGTAGGTTTTCACTTATTGCCACACAACCTAGCATTGGGTATTAAGCATTTTCACTAGGGTAGAGAATGATGATGCCAATGCTATCAGGGATCCTAAAAATTTCTCTACACCTAGGTAACTTGTCCAAAGTGATATTGAAAGGATAATTAGATGCCGCCACCTAATTGAGGTATCTACATGAGGGGTGGACAATCTCCATATATTTTTTCCTAACCTGATAGCGCTACCTATCTTATCCGATGAGATAACTATTAGCTCTTTCATCTCCGAGCTCCCCGAAGTAAGCCTTTCCTCACTCACAAACTTGGGCTCGGAAACTTCAGACGCCATTTTTGGATTTTGAGATAAGATGAAGAGAGTAAGAAAGGGAAAATTATCTAAGGATTAGATTTCGAGTGAAATGATGGTCACCGTAAGCTGTCAAAAGATTACCAGAGTTTCAGAGTGTTTGTCGTCGAAAAATAAGATTGAAGAGAAAGAAAATTTTTGCAATGGAAAGAGAGCCTGAAAAATGAAGGTTTTGGCGTTGTATGGGCGATGTTAACACGCCTCAACCATTAGATGATTGTTGATCACATCCTCGTTGTCCAAATTTTTGGTGTATCAGAACCATTGAATTCAAATGTCATGTCATAAATGGCCCTCATGAAGCATTTTACTCACGTGCCTGCAAAAATGCGTTGCTACAAGCTTATTTTATCTTCGCCATGATTGTCATTTATTATTTGGAAAGCGTGTATTGCAAGATATCGACGTCCACTCAATCGCCTTGGGAAAATGCAAGAGTTTTCAAAATATTGGCATACAACCCTAGGTTGTCCAATCACGCAGGGCTTCATCTTTCTGGTAGGAGTTCGCCTCTGCTACAACTTTTCTTAAAGTTGAAATCACTCAAAGCCTCGTCTTTTAGTTAAGACTTCGCCTCTGCTACAACTTTTCTCAAAGTTGCAATCATCCAAGGGTTCATTTAGGGCTTCGTCTTTTAGTTAAAACTTCTCCTTTGCTACAACTTTTCTCAAAGTTGCAATCATCCAAGGGTTCATTTTCCTGCTACAACTTTTCTCAAAGTTACAATTACTCAGGGCTTCGTCTTCCTGCTAGGACTTCGCATCTGCTACAACGTTTCTTAAAGTTTCAATAACTCAACGTTTCATCTTTTAGTTAGGACTTTGCCTCTACTACAACTTTTCTCAAAGTTGCAATCACTCGGAGCTTCATCTTTCAGATAGGACTTCCTCCTGCTACTATAGCTGATCACAACTCTCCCGATAAGCCCCAATCCATCCACTTCGTAGCCGATGCTAATGCCCATGCCCCATAAAGTTCTACTCCTTTTACACGGCCACATCAACGAAGTTCATGCATTATATAAAGATCCATACACGGACTTAGAGGACTATTGTTGTAAGCTCTCAAATCTTCCACCACGTGTTGGATGATGGTGGAGGAACTGAATTCATTCGCCACGTGGTAGACGAGTTGGATTCATCTACGACGTGGTAGATGCTAAGGTCTGCACTCGTATCATTTGTCATGCCCCAAACAGATTAACCAATAGAGCTAACTGAAACCAATCCCGAAGTGACGAAGCGATAAGGTACCCAAAGCGCGACTACAACTCCTTCCACGAACCACCCCACTTCATCCCTATGTACTAGGAGATCTTTTATGTAAAGATGTCAAAATTAAATCATTAAGACTGATTGATGGGATGCCTATGTGGCAGACTCCAAAACTTCAACTCAAGTATTACTATATCAGGAAGCTTTAAATATCTACCCACTTATGAATTGATAGATTGACACCTATGAAAGAATGACTCTCCCTGGATCCGAAGCCACGTGTTTTACATCCAACGACTTTCATCTCACCTCCTTTTATTATAAATACGTGACTAATGCACCATTGGAGAGGATCTCGCTTGACCCTTGAGAAAAGAAAACACTAGCTTTTTAAATTATCCTTGTCCCCACACATTTACTATCTCACTGACTTCACCTTTGAAGTTCTCGTGGCAGTTTCCATCCTCACCGAAAAAGGCCACGAATGACTAATGGTATGTTACAATGTGCAGGAAGAAGCTTATGTGGAGTTACATCATGTTGGCAACGTTTTAGGTTCACACCATATCACCATCATAGGTCGTCGACATAAGGACGATCCTTGGTCCTTATCCATTAATCGACCTATTACTCGATCCATATCCCAAATACGTAACAATTCGGTATTAGAGCTAGCCATATCCGACTCCCATGTTGATAAATTGGAAGGCGACACAGGCTCGTTGCAACAATCGATAGAATCACTCAAGAAAACTATGGAGTCCATGGTCGACATGTTTTCCCATCAGTGAGAGTAAGAACTTGGTGAGGATGTGAGAATGGAGAAGGTTCCTCTTACATCAATTCTCGAGGATCTACGGGAGGAGGATTCACAGCGCTAAAAATTCACGGGATGCTCTGTTAGTAACTTGAATGAAGGTTTGCTCTTTGACGTCCAAGCGTACAATCCCGTGTCCTTATCTACATACATTGGGCTTGCACGACTATAAAAGTCATAGCTTATCGACCAACGTAAAGGCACTCAGAGTTTAAGAAAGCTCCCATGACTTCTGAGCCTCCTCCTATACTGTTGACCTCACTTATACGGGCATGAAACCCTGTCGTAAAAAGACCAAGTCCAACAAAATTACAAGATCAAAGATCTTGTGGGCTTTTTCAATTGTGACGAAAATTTTTTGCCATGACACCGATGTAAGAAATTATTTTTCATTGAAGGCATATTTCCTTCTTTAGAGGAATCGAAGGATGATTGCAGAGGAAGAACTTGAAGCGGATATTCCAGAAATTATTTTTCATGCTATTTCGGGAATATCAAATCAGAGAACCATACGTTTACTTGGAAAAACTAGGGTTACCACAATTACTATTTTGATAGACTCAGGCAGCACCCATATTTTCTTAATTCTAAGGTAGCTTCCAAAGTGGGAATCAAGGCTACAAAACCAAGGGCATTTTCGGTACGAGTGGCAAATGGCAACAAAATGAAGAGTGAGGACAATGTGAATCCACGTGTTTCACCATCCAAAAATTTGATTTGCAAGTTGATGTTTTTCTTTTACCAGTGGAAGGCTATGATGCAATTTTGAGCATTCAATATCTTTATGCATTGGGTCATATTACTTTTGACTTCAAGGAATCATGGATGAGATTTTTTAGGCAAGGCAAGTTGGTGGAGTTGTTGGGAATCTACTTATGTATG
>CAIGRS010059508.1:0-17491 GCA_903798395.1 Fraxinus floribunda | reverse complement strand
ACTGATTAATTCCATCCAATCAAATGAGTTTTGCACATTGTATAATTTGCTGTACCCAAGTGCATTCAACAGTCGATCAGCTACAATTTCAATGTATTGACTCATCATATCACCCTTTATCCCACAAACAAATTCCCTCTCAATTTCTACCGCATCAGAAATAATCCCCTTGACTCGATCCTCACTCAGTTTCATTCTCAGTAGGCTGTAGAGCAAGCACGCAAAATCGCAGTGTAAACCCTCATCTCGCAAGATTAACTCGTTTGAGAAAGTTAATCCAGGCATTATTCCCTGCTTTTTTAGCCAAAATATTGCGCAGAAGCTTCCCGAGAAGAAAATCCCTTCAATGCAAGCGAAGGCGAGTATGCTCGGCAAAGGATTCTGAGCCATCGATCCAGCGGACTTGGCATTCTTCTCCACACAAGGAACGGTCTCGATTTTCCAAGAATTTCATCCGGGAAACCTTAATTGCAAAATGAAAAACAAAAAAAAGGGTGGCAGCCCAATTTCAAAACAAAAAAAAGGGAAGAAGACGAACCAGCAGCTGCCGGCGGCGGTCGGTCCGTCTCTGCTTGGAGCTCTTGCGGTCTTCAGTCTTCGACTCTTGGGCAGAAGATAAATGGGCAGACTTAATTGCTAATTCACGGTTAAAGTTAACGGTGTTACAAGTGGAACAAGAAATTCTGTTAACCCTCCATTACATAGCCACTTTTAATATATAGAAGATATATCCTACGAGATCCTATCTACCATAAAGATATGCCGAAAGGATAATCTTGATGCCAAAGAGCTTGTTTGGGAGAGTTTTTTGGAAAATTATTTTTTCTCAAAATCATTTTTAGTGACGCATTTTTATGGGGACCCATGATTTTTTCATACATTTTAACTGTACCTACGTGGAAAAAAAATCTCTTCCAAGCAATGATTTATGATCAATGTGCTAACCATATTTTCTAAGCTCAAAAGCAAGTAGAAGTAATTCTTTATTTACTATCAAAATAAGTAATTTACATAATTCCAAATTTTCTCAATGTAAAATTATTCCTTTTAAATTTAGTCATAAACAACGTAATGCATTTAATACAAACACTTCTCCAAGACCGACCTTAGCTCAGTTGGTAGAGCGGAGGACTGTAGTTTGGTTGCTGTCATCCTTAGGTCGCTGGTTCGAATCCGGCAGGTCGGATTTTTTAATTTTATCAATTTTCCTATAAAAAAAAATGTAATTATTGAAAATGTAATAAGTTGACATGTCAAATAAAATCATGCTTAAATTAAAAATCAACAACAATATTTCAGCCTATGTTTGATTTATACACTCGAATAACTTTTTATTCACATATTTCAAAGTGTTCACAAATGGTCAAATATTATCTACTTATCAATTACTAATAATTTCTATTTATTTACCACTTATATATTCCAGGCAAACTACAAAATAAAACGAGCAATTTCCTATTCTAAAATGTCAAATTTCCAAATAATAATGATAACAATACCAAATTTAGCTCATTTTTTTTTAGAAAAATAGTGTATTTTCCAAATCAATATATTTCCTAATCTCCAAATTCATTTTAGCTAACAAAATCACAAGAACTAATGGTATGAAAACAACTTGAATCTTAGATTAAAGGGAGATATAAAACCTATATTCATTATTTTTAAAATACATTTTCCTTTATTTTATTCTTCAATAAAAATAATATTACTCGCAAATTCCTTTATTTTTTAATTATATATTCTTTAACAACATACTATTTTAAAATACATTTTGGGCAAAAGCAGACAGTCAAGTCACAAATCTTATACATGTTAAAAATTCTATGTAAATATCTTAGATATCTTGATGAACTACTTGGAAAAGCATCGATTTAATCTCCACATCCATTCGAAGGAAGTGGTGGTAGTATAAAAGGTTGTGGCCGAACTAAAACTATCAAATGCCAACTTAGCTAATTGAAATGGGTGAAGTTTTGCAAATACTAAGGCCATGTTTGGTGGCCATTTTTACCCAAAAAAATATTATTTTGAATAGCGAATTCTTGGAGAACGTGTGGTTAAAAAGTAAGGAAATTTTTTTGGTTTATATATAGAATATTTTATCGTGTTAATGTATGATTGAAAATGAATATGTAAAAAAAAAAAAAAGTTTCAAAAAAATGAAAGACAAACAAGGGCTAAGTACCATGCACTCGAAAAACTACAAATCAATGACAACTTTTATTTTTTATTTTTTTTTCAATTTATGGGTTTGTAACTCCAAAAGATAACATGCATGTCCTTTTATCATGACCAAAAATAATTTTACAATTAAAAAATTATGATTCATTCTTAAAATTATGAAGCAATTATTATCGGAGTTCATAGTTCAAATTATTTAAAGGATTAAAATAAATTAGTCAACAATCTTTGACAGTGAAAGTTTATGCAATCTTGTGCAAGTAAATTAATCTAAGGATAAAATGTAATTATAGTCTCGACCTTTGTTGAAAGTTGGGGTATTGTCCCAATAAATTTTTCGTCGCATTCTTGTTCCAAACGCCGATAAATTAATGGAGTTAGACCCTAAAAATTGTTTCCATATAAAAAAAAAAATAATAGCGAAAATTGAAAACTAAGAGAATGATGGACCCCAAAAGGTAGAGGACACAATCGCAACTTTGAGCAAAAATCGGAGACTAAATATGAAATGTTTACTCGTAACTTATATATTTGGACGATTTGAGAAAAAAAATCAAAAAGTAATGCTATGCCTTGCCTTATCGGCTTATCCTCGTAATAATCCACCTACTAAATATACAAAACCTATTCAAATTACAAATATTTACATAATTTCAAAAGATAAGAATGACGATCACGTGTAGCAGTCACGTGTCGTTCAAATTACAAGCGCTACATCGTGTGCTGACTAGTTTATACTGACTCGACTCCTAGATAATATCACCATTTTTAAACCTAGAGAATTCGAGAGGAAAAAGAAGAAAAATAAATTATTCTTTTTAGGAAAATAATAGGTAAAATATACTTATTTGAAAAGATCTGCAAATTGGAAAAGCTTGTAAACCAATTTTAATTTTTTTTGCTCAGAAAATAAGATTTGCTTGAAATTAAATAATTTTTTTTTTACTAAAATTAGACGACAAATTGGGAGCAAGCGTCCCTCCAAAATCCCATAGTTTTTGAGGTAATATTTCACTTGACATTTGTACTTCCTTACCAGCTTTGAATTTTCGAATGGATTGAATGATTATCTAATTTTTAATTTTTATGGGTTAATTTACAGGTTGGTTTAGGCTTTTGGTGAATTTTTGGGATTATTTTTATTGAATTTCCTTATGCAATCGGGGGCTGGGGCCCATCAAGACCGCGGCCGAGGCGGGCATGGGTCTAGGAACGCCGCGTCTGCCTCCGCTTCGCCGTCCTCCTCCTCCTCAGCCGTGTCGGCTCCGCAGCTAGCATTTGATCTGCAGCAGCAACAGGCAAGACAGGTTAGGGTTTGCAAGTGTGTGACAAGTGGGTGTGTATGAGGTGCAACTTTGAGATATTTTAGAAATGTAATAAAAATTAAATTGAAAACCTTTCAATTCAATTTTTTCGGGAGTAACAATTTGTCATGTTAACTAATTTTCCCCCATTCGTCGGTTGCTGAAAAGATTACGTTTCCCTTTTTTCAGAAAAATTATATATTTTAGCCAATCGGGTCAGATTTTGAGCTTTCTTTGTTGATTTGAGACGTTTTGGAATTAGAATTCTCATGGGTGTCTGGGCTGCTTTAAATTGTGTATTGCATTAATCATAGTAAAATCATGCAAATTCAGTTTAGCAGATAGTTTTACCTTTTCCTTTGAGAAAATAAGATGTGGAAAACTGGGAATTGTTATTGTTTTGCTGTTCTCAGAGTTACAGCAAACTATGATTATTCGATCTATAAAGAACTGCATTTGAGATATAATTGAAACTATTTGTGCGCGTCTAATTTATTATAATTGTGTCTATGTGTGCAGTGTTAACTGATCTTGTTTCCCTCTTGATAGTAGCATCATACTCACTTTCTGTCTGTGATTTCATTTTTAAACATATGTTCATATCATGGAAGATGACATGCTAAAGTTACTTTTCGGTTTTCACCAAAGTTTTGCCTAAAAATTTTCCTGCTCTAAGTATATATCTCAAATTCTTGTCATGCTTTTTGGCTGGTTTTTATTATTATGTTCTTAATCGTGTGCATCTAATGCAAATGATGGGAAGAAGAATAATGTTTTGTAGTCATATGCCAATTACGCTCTTATTGTAGACCTTATTATTTGTATTTCTGCCGATCTTCTTTAATATGGTAATTGGGCTCGTGTTTGGCAATTCTTTAGAAGGTGGTTTTCTCTGAATCTTCATTGTGTCAACACTTGAGTTCATTGATGCAGTGCATATTTCATGCACTGCTATATTCAGTTTCGGATTGCCTTTGCTTTTAATATATTTTTCTGAGCTGTCATTTTCTTCAATATTAATTGTCCTTTCTTTTTTTCTGTGTAAATTTTGCTAGTTATCGTTGAAAATGAATTAAATTCATTACTAAAGAAACATGTCTGAATACAATACAAAATGAACAAGTGCTTGATTAGCAGTAAACTGGAGATATTATGTCCTTTATATATACAAGTTTGAAACAAAACTGCACTGGATTCTTCTACATGACATCATGCTTGTGCTCTGTGGTGATTGTTTGACTTTGAAGTACTGAACTGCAAGTGCTTTGTATTTTTGCACGTCTATAATCTTCTCAAGTTCCGTTCAGTGGATTTGTTATATTTTTGAATCTAAATGAAACTAACTGCGTATGAATTATTCCCACCACCTCTCTTATGTCATTTGCAGTCGTTGCAACAACAATTTATGAGAAGACCTGAAGGAAATGAAGCCCTTTTAGCCTACCAAGCTGGCAAGGTGCACGGGATCCCCAGAGGGTTTAATTTCGCTGCGGGGACTGGGTCCATGCAATTACCTCAACAGTCTAGGAACATAAATGCCACGGGCCAACAATGTGGCCCTCCTAACATTCCAGGGCAGGGTCATAATAGGAGTCAAGATAATGAGCAACAAATGCTAAATCCTATCCAACAAGCTTACCTCCAACATGCTTTCCAGGCGGCTCAACAGAAATCAGGTGCTGGGGTGCAATCGCAACACCAAATGATACCGGGAATGTTTGGTCCTCTTGGCACAGATCAAGATATGCATACAGCTAATATGAAAATGCAAGAGCTAATGCATATCCAAGCGGCTAATCAGTCTCAGGCATCCTCCTCCAAGAAATCATCCGAACAGCTTGCTGATCAGCCAGGGTTTCATGGTCAAACAATGCCAGTAATACCTATGCAGGGGAGCCAGGCCCAGCAAAATATCATGAACATGACTAACATCCCGGCTGCTATGGCTGCACAATTGCAAGCGATGCAGGTTTTAGCACTTGAACGTAATATTGACCTGTCAAATCCTGTAAATGCAAATATGATGGCACAGCTTATTCCCCTCTTGCAGTCTGGGATGGTTGCTCAGCAAAAACCAAATGAAAGCAATCCAGGTTTACGTCCTGAATCTGTACCAAAACAGCAGGTCAACTCCCCAAAAGTTGCTAATGAAAGTTCTCCCCGTGGTAACTCTCCAAGCGATATATCGGGACAATCTGGCTCTTATAAAGCTCGGAAGTTGGTTTCCGCTGCTCCTCTCAGCGTATCTACAAATTCAAATATCGTGAAAAACTCCAGTAACATTTCTGTGCATAATAGAGATAACCAACTGCCCCCGAGACAAGCCACTGTGGTTGGCAATGGAATGCTTTCTACGCATCCGGCAGAGTCATCTGTGAACTTGAAACAGGGAGTGGACAATTCATTCCTTGCAAAAAATTCTGCATTCAACATTGAAGCCTCACAGTTGCAACATACCAAGCAACTTAACCGATCCCCTTCACAATCAGCAGCTTCATGTAATGATGGGGGTATGGGAAATCCATCTACGTCTCAGGGTGGGCCACTTTCTCGGATGGGCCAACTGCAAACCGGTTTTACAAAGCAACAATTGCATGTTCTTAAAGCACAAATACTTGCATTTAGGCGCTTGAAGGTTTGAACATTTTTTCAAATTTGCGTTCTCCTCATTGCCTTGTTCTAATTGAACATCATGCTTTGCTTTTATCTTGTGTTTGGTTGATTTTTCAACTAGCATTTCTAATATTCTGTTGCATATCTTCTTTGTTCTGCTTGTAGAAAGGAGACGGAACTCTGCCACGTGAATTGCTCCAAGCTGTTATCCCTCCACCGCTTGAGGTGCAGATGCAGCAGGTATTTCCTCCTGAAAGAAATTTAAATAAGGATAAATCAGCTGGAGAGAATGTGGATGGCCATACAAGACATATGGGGTCAAATGAGAAGGTGCATCAGGCTGTAACGACAGCTGGTGGTGTAAATGTTTCTAAGGAGGAAATTTTAGGGGATGATAGAGGAGCTTCCATAATAGTTAACATGCAAGGTATTACAACTGCAATGAAGGAACCAGGAGAAGTGATTCCTCCTGGAAAAGAAGAGGGGCAAACTGTAGGATGTTGCGGGAAATCTGACCTGGAGGCCAAACAGAGTATAGAGAAAACTCCTATCAGGAGTGATTTTGCTGCAGACAGGGGTAAAGCTGTTGCCACACAGTCTGCCATTCCGGATATGCTGCAGGTTAAGAAACCTGATCAGACAGGCAACGCGACTCATCCTAAGAATGCTGGCTCAACGAGAAAATATCACGGGCCGTTGTTTGATTTCCCTGTTTTCACCAGGAAACATGAATCTTTTGGATCATCATTGATAAACAACAATTATAATTTAACCTTGGCATATGATGTTAAGGATCTTATCATCGATGAAAGTGGAGAAACTCATAAAAGGAAAAGGGCAGAAAAAATAGAGAAGATTGATAAAATATTAGCTGTGAACTTAGAGCGAAAGAGGATCAGACCTGATCTCGTAATACGGCTACAAATTGAGTCGAAAAAACTTCAACTTGCAGAGCGTCAGGCTCGCTTGAAGGACGAGATTGAGCAACAACAACAAGAAATAATGGCAATGCCTGATAGACCATATCGCAAATTTGTTAGGCTATGTGAACGCCAACGTCAGGAGCTCAACAGACAATCACAGATCAAGCAGAAAGCGACCAGAGAAAAGCAATTGAAATCCATATTTCAGTGGCGTAAGAAGCTTCTTGAAGCTCACTGGGGCATCCGTGATGCTCGGACTTCCCGCAATAGGGGAGTTCATAAGTATCATGAAAGGATGTTAAAGGAGTTCTCAAAGAGCAAAGATGATGATCGTAATAAAAGGATGGAAGCACTGAAGAATAACGATGTAGAAAGATATAGAGAGATGCTGCTAGAACAACAAACTAACATGCCCGGTGAGGCTGCAGAAAGATACACTGTTCTCTCATCATTTTTATCTCAAACAGAAGAGTATCTTCATAAACTGGGAAGTAAAATAACAGCTTCTAAAAGTCAGCAGGAAGTTGAGGAAGCAGCCAATTCTGCAGCTGCTGCTGCACGTGCTCAGGCACTCTCTCTCTCTCTCTCTCTCTCAATACATATATATTCCCCCCACCCCTATTACAAGACCAAGCATCAATATATTAAGTGTACTTATCAATTAATGTCACAGTGCTGTAGTTGAGTACAAAAGCTTAATTATATGATGATCATAATTTGGATGGGGAGATGTAAAAGGGTCCTTTTCTTGGTTATTTAGCAAAAATGAAAAATTCATTTTGTTTCTATTTGTTCCTTTTGATTTTATTTTGCCTCAGCAAAAGAGTCTCCATAGAAGCAAAAGGCACATCTTTAGGCTTGTCTGATCCCGACAGGAATGAATAACACCACGTGTCTGGTGGCAAGAGTTGTAAACGCATTGAATGACTAGTCCCTCGTTATATATTTCACTGGTGAAAAGAGTGTGATTTGGGACGTTATTGTGCTTGTAGAATCAAGACAATTTATAGGCACATTAATTGTATTTCCCCCCAGGAATGTCTGTAGATAACATTTGTAACTTTCAATCAAAATTCTGATGATTCTTTTTTTGTATGCGAGTCGTAATGAGATATTTAAAGTAAAAAGTTTTTTCTTTATATTTGACTCGGTATTTTTTTATGATTGAGGGCTAAAAATATTGTGGACTCACATTGAAGGGATCCAATTACCAATTTGCTCTTTGTATTTTCCTTCTTCCACCCAGGTTCTTGTAGTTGCAGCTGTGGTCAAATTTATTAATTTTCTCTGCTTGTCTGTGTTAGACGTGTTATTCATTTGACTGGAAACCCGCAACATTGTAATTTTAATCTTTTTTTTTTCTTGAATAAAAGGGTCTTACTGAAGAAGAAGTAAGAGCGGCAGCAACCTGTGCTAGGGAGGAAGTAATGATAAGGAATAGATTCTCTGAAATGAATGCACCAAAAGATAGCTCGTCTGTTAACAAGTAAGTCTGTGGCTAAGTGGTGATAATTGTATTCAGGGATATTCAATATAAATCCCCGTTTGGCCCCCATTAAAATTATATTCCATTTTTCTCTCTATTCTTATCAACCGCACACTCTCCAATAAAATAATATTGTACATAAACCCAAAACAATTTCTACATTTTTAACCACATTCTTTAAAAAAAACACAATTCCAAAAATTCTCCAATAATGGCAATTTGGCAAATAATGGGGGCCTAACAGGGGCTAAAAATCAACTACCACTGATGATGTCATTTTGCTATTTGGATGTCTTGTTATCGCGAACGATCATAATGTGATTAGCAGGATGCTGTACTTTGTGCTATCGATATGAAGTGCCGAATGGACATAGGAGTTTTGCGATGCATGATTCTGTTATTTACGTAACATTCTCTTTGCCTTCTTGTTTTTCACCAGATATTATGTCCTTGCACATGCTGTGAATGAAAGGGTTACAAGGCAGCCCTCAATGTTACGAGCTGGAACATTACGAGACTATCAGCTTGTAAATTGCATTCTTTTACGCACTCTAGAGTTGATATCATCTGCCCAGTTTTTCATTCGCCTTTTCATTTTCTTTATTGTTTCTTACTGATGTATTGTTTTACTTGAATCCACAGGTCGGCTTGCAGTGGATGCTTTCTTTGTATAACAACAAACTCAACGGAATTTTGGCTGATGAGATGGGGCTTGGGAAGACTGTGCAGGTTACTTGTTTTTTATTAATGGTGGTTTTAATATTTGATTGCTACTTTCTATGCCAACATGGAGGAATCACTTTCTTTCTCATGAATTTTTTAAAATCATTTTCTGCTTTTTTATTCTCACTCTTGTAACAATTTGGTTTAAGTTTCTTTACCAGTGTTTGTGAACATTTTTCTAAGGTTCATTTTCTTCTTACTTATGCAGGTTATGGCATTAATTGCTCATTTGATGGAGTTCAAAGGAAACTATGGCCCACATCTTATCATAGTTCCTAATGCTGTTCTTGTGAACTGGAAGGTTTGGTTAATTTTTAAATTCTAAATTCTTATTAGTGGAATTTTCTTCTATTTTATACGTTTAATTTACTTCATATTCCAGAGTGAGTTTCACAATTGGCTGCCAACTGTCTCCTGCATATTCTATGTTGGAGGGAAGGAACAGAGGTCAAAATTGTTTTCTCAAGTAAGATGAACTCCTAGTTATTAGAAATTATAGCTAGATAATATTTCGCCTACAAAAATTAAATAATTTTCACTTGATCTCTGTTGTTTAGGAAGTGTTAGCCATGAAGTTTAATGTCCTCGTGACAACCTATGAATTCATTATGTATGATCGTTCAAAGCTTTCAAAAGTTGATTGGAAGTATATCATAATTGATGAAGCACAACGGATGAAGGATAGAGAATCAGTACTATCTCGTGATCTTGATAGATATCGCTGCCAAAGGCGTTTGCTTCTTACAGGAACACCATTACAGGTTTGCTGAGAGTCTGAGACTACCTTAGATATAGTAGTCTCATTTTTCTGTACCAGACATGAAGTTTTCATACATGTATTACCTTAAATGGATTTACTATTATTGGTTTAACTTGTTACATTTGAACTTTTAAAGTTGATAAGTTTCTGAGAATATGTTTACATTTTACTAACTTCTGCATAGAATCATCGTGCAAAATATTTGTAGTCGTCAGGCTGCTTACGTGCATATATTTGAAATTAAGGCTAATCCTAGGTGGGATCAACGTTGAATCTGTCATCACCTCAAATGAGAACTATGTTGGTTAATAATACACATGAAAAGAAGGAAAACAAAGACTTTTCTAGAAAAAGAGAGCCAACGGATTACTGTTCGAGACTGGTTGGGCTGATATTGTTCTGTTAGCTTTTTTGTGTTAATGCGCCCTTTCCTGTTTATTTCAAAGACCTCAATGATCACATCCATTATATTTCTGTATACAGAATGACCTGAAAGAACTCTGGTCACTTTTAAACCTACTGCTCCCAGAGGTCTTTGATAATCGAAAAGCATTTCATGACTGGTTCTCTCAACCATTTCAAAAAGAAGGCCCCTCACACAACGCTGAGGATGACTGGCTCGAAACTGAGAAGAAGGTGATCATTATCCACAGGCTCCATCAAATTCTGGAGCCTTTCATGCTCAGGCGTCGTGTTGAAGATGTTGAGGGATCACTTCCTCCCAAGGTATGTCTTTTAAATATTACTAGATATTATATGATGTGGATTGTTTCTGACAGCAATTTGAACCTGCAGGTTTCAATTGTGTTGAAATGTAGAATGTCTGCTATACAGAGTGCCATTTACGACTGGATCAAATCCACTGGTACTCTTCGGCTTGACCCAGAAGATGAAAAGTGCAAAGTTCAAAAGAATCCTGTTTACCAGGCTAAGACATACAAACCTTTAAATAATAGATGTATGGAGCTCAGAAAACTTTGCAATCACCCATTGCTAAATTATCCATATTTTAGTGACTTATCGAAGGCTTTTCTTGTGAGATCGTGTGGAAAGTTGTGGGTCTTGGATAGAATTTTAATAAAACTTCATAGAACAGGACATCGAGTACTGCTCTTCAGTACCATGACAAAACTTCTTGATATAATGGAGGAATATTTACAATGGCGAAGACTTGTGTACAGACGGATTGATGGGACAACTAGCTTAGAAGATCGTGAATCTGCTATTATGGACTTTAACAGCCCTGATACTGATTGCTTTATCTTCTTGCTCAGTATACGTGCTGCTGGAAGGGGTTTAAATCTTCAGTCTGCTGACACAGTCATCATATATGATCCTGATCCAAACCCAAAAAATGAGGAACAGGCTGTTGCTCGTGCGCACCGTATTGGGCAGACGAGGGAAGTTAAAGTCATTTATATGGAAGCTGTGGTTGACAAAATCTCAAGCCATCAGAAAGAGGACGAATACAGGAGTGAAGGTTTAGTGGATTCAGATGATGACCTTGCTGGCAAGGACCGGTACATGGGTTCAATCGAGAGCCTCATACGGAATAATATCCAGCAGTATAAAATTGACATGGCTGATGAAGTTATAAACGCTGGACGATTTGACCAGAGAACTACACACGAAGAGAGACGCATGACCTTAGAAACCCTTTTGCATGACGAAGAGAGATGCCAAGAAACAGTTCATGACGTTCCCTCACTACACGAGGTAAATTGCATGATTTCTCGCAGTGAAGAAGAAGTGGAGCTCTTTGATCAGATGGATGAAGAACTAGAGTGGATAGACGAAATGACTCGATACGATCAGGTTCCAAAGTGGCTTCGTGCTGGTACCAAAGAAGTGAATGCCACTGTTGCTAATTTATCAAAGAAACCATCAAAGAATATCCTATTTGGTGGAAACATTGGCATGAATTCCAGCGAAATGGCCTCTGAGACGGAGAGAAAACGGGGGAGACCTAAGGGGAAAGTTCCTATTTACACTGAATATGATGAAAATGATGAGTTCTTCGAATCTAGTTCTGATGAGAGGAATCAGTATTCTATACAAGAGGAAGAAGAAGAAATTGGGGAGTTTGAAAATGATGAAAATAAAGATAAGTTAGAAGAGGATGATCCTGTTTCTGCTGATGAATACAGATACCAAAGAGGTATGAAACACACTAGAAACAATCTTGCACTTGAACAAGCAGGTTCATCTGGGTCTTCTTCACACGGTCAAAGATTAATGCCAATGGCCTCACCTTCTGCTTCTTCTCAGAAGTTTGGATCGCTTTCTGCTTTAGATGGCAGGTCCAGTTCTCGTTCAAAGAAGGTGGTATGTCTTGTAACATTCTATCTTGATTCTTCAAGGCTTCATTCTTGAAGTCGTTGAGTTACCTGAAATGTTTTTGTTTTCTAATTTTCCAGGTAGATGAGTTAGAGGAAGGGGAAATTGTTGGATCTGGAGACTCTCAGATGGATCGTCAGCAATCTGGTAGTTGGACCCAAGATCGGGATGAAGGTGAAGATGAACAGGTGTTGCAGCCCAAAATTAAACGTAAACGAAGTTTTCGAGGTCGTCCGAGGCAGGCTGCAGAGACATCGGAAGAGATGTATGGTGAGAAGTCATCTCTCAGGAGAGGGGATTCTTCTCGGTTGCCTTTCTCAGTAGAGCGTGATTTGCAAGGAAGGGATGGCCGTGAGCATAAAGTTCTTGGAGAGCCTAGTTTGTTGAAGCATGGCAAAATTGATTCGTCCTTCAATAATAGACAAAATTTATCCACAAGAAAAATTTCAAATACAGCTAAAGGGCATGCTTCACTAAAATCTGCCAGAGCAAGTCATGTTTCTATTCCTCCAGATGCTGCTTCTGAACAGCCAAGCAAGAACTGGGATAGTAAAGTCATGAAAGGGGATACAACTGGTAGCGGTAAGATGTCTGAGGTCATACAGAGAAAGGTATGTAGCTCTAGACTTTTTCGGATTCTATTATTCAGTTTGCACTCTACTAAGAAATGAGAACTTGTGTTACTTTTTCGGATTCTATTATTCAGTTTTCGGCTTAATACTAAGCTGTTGTGCTATGTGCATTAGTTAAGTGCCGTCGATTACTGAATTGACTGCTTGACTTAAATGAATTACCACCCTTCTTAGGCTTTTGTATTACTTGATGCATGACAAATGAAACATTGGACCTGATCTCTTCCATTAAAAGTAGGTGAAAAGCATGATAAGGTGTGGCATGACTAGGTGAATTTTGAAATAATAAAGAAATCATTTTTCCTATTATAATTTCTTTATCATGGAATATTGATCAAATTCCAAGTATATGGTAACTTTTCTCTCCTCTTTTTTCACCTCCTCACCTCTTTCCTTTCTTTTACTTTCTCCACCACTTTCAGCATCAGTTAGTATATGTTATTTTGAGTATGAGACTTCCTAAAAAGGGAAGGACATTCATTTTGAGATGGAAGGAATAAGATTTTTATCTTCTAGTCCTATACAAGTAACAAGAGTCATTTTGTAAAGGTGAATTTCAGGGTAGTTTATTTTAGGATGACACCTACTAACTATAACAATTTTTAATGTCCTAGGTTTATTAATACATGAAACTTATTTTCTTATAACCAACTATTTAGTCGTGTTTTGTTCCTCCAATTATAGAAAGCCCCAAAACTCTGAGGTCATCCAGTGCGGTGGCTAAAATGTTCTTACCAATATTATATGTGCAAAACTCTGAACTTAATCAACAGTCTTGGTCTAAAAACCTCAGGAGAAAGAAGGTTGAAAATGTGATGGATAAAAGATTTTGATTTCATATCTTGGCTCAGTAACGGAATGGGATCTGAATGGACACAGTCATCCATATGGATTGTTGTATTTGTTGTCCTTTTCTCTTTTGTTTTCGATTTCCTCTAGGTTTTGACAGGGGATCAAACATTTATGATATTGCATTTGAGATTTTTCTCTATGTCCTCCACACCTTGTACAGTTGCTATTTAACTTAGTGGCATCTCTTGGCAAGTTGAGACACAATTTCATCAATCCCCATTTTTTCTATCTTTAATCATTTCGCTTTCTCTGCATGCCTTGAATCTTTACTTCCATTGCTTTCTTTCTTAGTGGTTGCAATTTATATAAATGTTGATGTATCACAGTGCAAGAATGTTATTAGCAAGCTCCAAAGGAGAATAGACAAGGAAGGGCATCAAATAATTCCCCTGCTAACTGAACTATGGAAAAAAATTGAAAGCTCCGGTGGCGTAGGTAGGGCAGGGGATAGCCTTTTGGATCTACGAAAGATCGATCAATGCATTGATAAATCTCAGTACAACGGAGTGATGGAGCTTGTGTCAGATGTGCAGCTTATGTTGAAGCTGGGGATGCAATACTATGCTTTCTCATTTGAGGTATGGCTATTTATTTCTATCATTGTTTCTGTCTCAAAATAAAAAAGAAGGATCAATCAGTACAGAGTATAATTATGAGAAGACAAAAGTTTGAAGAACTAGTGGGCCATTCTTCTGTCTCAGTTCTATTAAATTTATTCACCCATGTAGAATTCTAAGATCAATAACATGATCTTTGGAAGTGAAAAAATTGTTTTGGTAATCAAAATTTTCCTCCCGAATATGATGGAATCCGTGAAGCTCTGAATGTTTTATGTGAATTATATTGGAAATTAAACAGAGAAATCTTTAGTGATGTCCATCCTATCCTATTGGCATATTTGATAGATTGGATTGGGTAGCACTCGACAATATTGAGGAAGAAAAGAGAAGCTAATTTTTTATTATATATTTTTTATGGTAAGAAGCTAAAAATATTATCTTATATTCTTCGGTTGTATCTACTACTAATTACCAAACATAACCTGTATTTATTCAAAGATTCCAATATTTGTGCGAAATGAACTTTATGAATACATTGTAATAGGTGAGAACCGAAGCAAGAAAAGTGCACGATCTTTTCTTTGATATCTTGAAGATAGCATTTCCAGACAATGATTTTCGGGAGGCCAGGAATTCTATATCTTTCTCCAGCCAAGTAGCTATGCCAGTCTCTGGTTCATCATCGAGGCAGGTGCTTGCTGGTCAAAGCAAGCGACAAAAATTAGTAAAGGATGTCGACTCTGATCCAGGTCCTCGCCAGAAGCCACATGCTCGAATTCCCGTTCATACTGTTGAAAGCACTAAGGTCAAAAGCTATATGCCTCAAAAGGAGTCAAGGCTTGGAAGTAGCAGTAGCCTGGAGACTGGACAGAAGGACGAATCTCGCCCACTGACTCATCCAGGTGACCTTGTTATATGCAAGAAGAAGAGGAAAGAAAGAGAGAAATCGACTGTGAAGTCCGGGAATGAGTTGACTGGTCCGGTTTCACCCACTGGAATTAGCCGTAATGTGAAAAGTCCTGGCTCGAGTTCAGGCACGAGAGATGTGCTATGGAGCCAACAAAGTACCCAACCACAGGGACGGGTTTCCATTTCTCCCCAACCAGAGAATAGTGGTGGCTCTGTTGCTTGGGCAAATCCTGTAAAGAGGACGAGAACTGGTGTTGGGAGGAGGCCCCCAAGCCATTTATGATTTATACGTTAGTTCCGTCAAATCAAAGAAGAAAACAATTTTCTGGTGTTTAGGTGCCTTGTATAATGGTGCTGGATTGCGGTTCTTGTAGATGTAGCACTGTTTTTCGTGTGTTTTTTGGATTAACATGGTTGAACAATTTACCTGTCCTTTTTGTATGATATGAGAACCTTGTATCCGAATTGCCTACTATTTAACTCTTCTCTAATACCTTTATTGATCTTCAAATAAATGGTGATGTGCTGGTGGTTCGGGTGGTGGTCATTGTGTTGCATGGTGGCGGTGCTGGCAGTGGCACTGATGGTCATGCAGTCTATTAGGTCTGGGGTTGAGGTAGAATGGGTGTGCGTGAAATCATTGAGAAGGGGAAGACTTGACTTGATTATACTTTTCGATTGTGGATGACGACATTTAAATAAATAAATTTGTTCACTATAACAATTTAAGCTTTTCGGTAGGGGTGGCTCAACATGGTAAACAAATGTTTCATGTTCGAGTCTCATCATGCATGCATGAGGGCATATTGAAGATGAGATTTAACGAATGAATTTGTCCTCTCTTAGCCAATTTAAGCTCTTAGAAAAGATAATTGTATAGCACACTTAAAAAACATTATTATTTATTTACACCAGAATAAGTTCATAAAATTTAGTAAACTAAGAGCAAGTTCTCATGGTATATGAACCACTTTCTTCTTAGTAGTAAAAAAGCAAACACATCAAGTTATTGCTGCATCTATTTACATAGACAAAGGGTATGAATTTTCTTTTCACCCCTTCCAATGAATAATTTTATCTGCAGTTAAGTAAATTTCAAGCAGAAACTAGGTGCATAATGTAAAAATACTGATTCTTAAAGAGACTGAATAGAGCTATGGATCCACTGGCCCTGCAACTGCCTCGTCACTAGAGTCATTCTCATCTTCGCTTAGCTCCTCGTCACTCGATTTCTCCCCTGAGGTTGTCCCTACATCTTCTGGCTTGGCATATCTCTGACAGTATTCTGGAAGATAAAATTTAGGTCAGTTTCAACATTCCCATAATGCACAGAGCAGACGAGATTCCTGTGTGTATTCAAAGTTAAGAATCCTAGGAAATCATGTCAAAAGCGTGATTGTAGACTCGGAGGATGAAGATGAAAGAATGGACAGAGGCACTCTTCTTTACCTTGAGAGCGCCATTCGAAGTTACATCTTTATTCAGATGTTATTACCATTAGACTTGGAGGCGGCTATGAAGGATTAATGAATTAATCTTCAAATTATAAAAGGTACTAATGCTTTAAAAAAAAAAAAAAAAAAAACAGCAAACTAAGCCCTTTCCCAATAAATTTTGGGTTTGCCTAAATGAGTTATTTTAGGCCCCTTTGTTCAGTAAATTGAGTGAAAATAATAAATAGACAAAAAAATGCACGAAAATGGCTTAAGGTTTTTGGTCAAATTGGTTTTAGGACTTCATATTGTGCAGTTCATGTTCTACACTATGTTTGGCTCATGTTCATAAACTGTGTATAATCACTAAAACCGCTTTTTATTCACACTTCGAGGGACTCATAAGTCCTACCCACTTATCCACCACTCATTTCTATCTATTTATAATTTAAACAGTTTATAAACACCTCCAAACATGCTTAAATCTTGGAAAAGAATGCCTAAAGTTTGGTAGACACCGACACTATTGTTCTGCTTTCATTACTTGCTAAACATGTGTTTTTTTCATCTTTCCTTATTAGCTTCTCATTACATCTGTCAAAAGATTTCTCCTGCTGAAGAATAGCTTCCTGACATGCATGAGGTAACCCGCACCAAAAAAAAAGGAAAGAAAGAAAGAAAGAAAGAAAAAAGAAAAAAAAAAAAAAGGAGGAAAAATAACTTTTTGCGTATGACCACACGAAGGAACAAGCAGTAATTTTTTGTATTATCAAAATAA
>CAIGRS010059486.1:0-10239 GCA_903798395.1 Fraxinus floribunda | reverse complement strand
ACTAGGAGTAACACCTGCAAAAAACAAGCGCTGTGATGCAGTGTGGGAAAATTATACATGTTACATTTTTATTGACTTATTTAAATACATTGAACTTGATGCTCATGTAATGATGGCCTAATTTTCCGTTTGACTTCTAGGAGCCAGATTCGTGTTCTTGGATCTAAGAGATTCGTTCATGTTTCATTTATATCGTGGTGGTGTTGAAGGAAATCGGTTAGATGGGATACTTCCACAATTTGACAGTGTAAGATTTTCGAATAATCTCTGCTTCTATATATGGATCTTGTTTTCTCCTAAGCTCGTTAAATGGCCATTTTTATAAGTTAAACTACCAAGACTAAATTCCCCTTAATGACCTATTGATTTTAGGTTCTCTGTAGAGGTGTATGCGGTCTGGTTTGGACGGTTTTGAACAGAATTTCAAACCAAACTGTTTTAAACGGTTTGAGAAATATCTAAACCTAAACCAAACCATTTAAAATGATTTGAGAGTTTCTCTAACCTAAACTTAACGGTTTTGTCCGATTTTAAACCGTGGATTGTTCATATACTTTTTTTCGTGTTCGCTTTATCATCACCAGATCAAGGGTTAAAAAGTATTTTCACATTTTGTTGGGGATACAAAAAAAAAACCTGTATATATTAAACTGTAAATTTAGAAAGCATGTTTGGGAAGTGTTTATAAATGGTTTAAATTATATATAGATAGATAGATAAATATAAGGTTACTTGTGTATTCATAAACATGAACACCAACAAAATCAAGGAAATCTCAGCAATGGGGATTGTGATATTAAGGTAATTAACTAATTATTAGTAATTGACAGTTGACCAAATTACTCATTTTTGTATTAAATATATTATTTTGGATGTTAAGATTGTAATTTATTTTAGTTTTAACTTCAGGGGAAATTCTTAAATTTTTTTTATTTTTAAACGGTCCGGTATGTTTCAAACCATTGTTAAAATTCCGAAACCTAAAAAACCATTTTACAACAATTTGGCTTATTTCAAAACCGTTTCGCTAACGGGTCCACATGGTGCCAAACGGACGGTTTCAATAAAGAAGTTCCGGTTCAATTTTTTGGTTTGGCGAATTTTGCTTGCAGCCCTAGTTCTCTTCCTTCAGGTATCATCATTAATATTTTCTCCTGTGGTGTATCTTCAAGGTTACTGCATTGAATAATTGACAAATTTGCTTGGTTCTTAATCAATTTCTTCTTATTTTTGTTAACATTTGATCTCAGCTACGCTCAATTTATGTCAATAATGGTCAATTGTAGTAAAGCATATGGCTCCTATAGCATTGTTGATCTTACTACTGTCCTGTGAAGTTTCCCTTTTTATCATAAATTTTTAGTCACGAAGACCCCTGATGCATTTCACTTAACCAGATGCACGCTTCACAGTAATAGAATATGTGTGTGTGTTTTACTGGCAACTTATATGATGTGGAATGTAATATTTGCAGGCCCTCAATACTATAAGTGGTTTGATTGATGATACAATTAGAGATCTCGTGGTGTTGAGCATTTTTAAGGCATCACTGGTATGATTGCGTCTGAAAATGGTATCATATGATTTCCATTTTTTGTTTGCTTCTGATTTTATGTAGTTTTTGTGTAGGAAGGATTTGTGTGGGTGTTGCTAGATGGAGGCCCTTCACGTGCATTTTCTGATTCAGATATTTCAATGATAGAAGAAGATCTTAACATTTTAAAAGTACGCTACTG
Organism: Fraxinus floribunda; assembly: GCA_903798395.1. NCBI lineage: Eukaryota > Viridiplantae > Streptophyta > Magnoliopsida > Lamiales > Oleaceae > Fraxinus > Fraxinus floribunda. The sequence goes on along the minus strand of CAIGRS010059486.1, from coordinate 8,503 downwards.
ATTATATGCTGTGGCCTGTCATTACGTTCCCCTGCCAAGGTCTTTCGGCATCAAGTTTTCTTGTTGATCTCTGTCATGTTTCCTCCTCTCTTTAGTTCCCTTGTCAGATGTATTATAGTGCGTAATGTCTACTTCTAAATTGTGTCATTATTTTATAGTTGACAAGTGTGAAACTCATTATGAAAATTTCAAAGAATACATAACACAGGTCCTTCGAGTATATTAATTCAGTACTGGAAGACATGAGACTCCTCTATATTCTCTGCTCCTTTTGCTTGCAAATAACCGAACTTATTAGAGAGCCTGATATGACATCTCATGTTCTCCAATATATTGAGAAAGCACGTGATGTTACTAAACAACATGCTTGTTCTTCATCTTTCTAGGACTTATTTGTAGCTGATGGAGAGGGTCTTCCTCGTTCATTGGTTCAGGAGGAAGCAAAATTTTCTCATCAAATCCTGAGCCTGTTTTCCCTTCAGGTTTGACGTCCCACACTTGGAAGTTTATTCTGAGTCCAAATTAGTGAGTTCAGATTTACATTTATCTTGATACCTTTTTCTCTTTTCTGAAATGCGGGGACAGACTGAATCTGTGATCCAGATGCTGATAACATCCAGCGAACACATTTCAGTGGGGGCCAATGATCGTAACTATGGCCAGCGGCATTTGGGAGATGCTCACACTTTAATACGAGTTTTATGCCATAAGAAAGATAGAGAAGCCTCCAAGTTCTTAAAAAGACATTATCAGCTTCCTTCATCTTCAGGTACCTATTGGTTTCTTTAATTTTATCTATCTGGTGGGTTCTGAGAAATTACTTTTCCCCTCGTGCTTTTCTGCATTTCCTGGAGTAATATGAAAATTTTACAAGGGATCCTTTGTGCATTTCATATGGGCCAATTCTTTAGTTTTTGCATTGAACAACTTAAGTCCCAGTTTACGCAACTTCCATTGATCTGGGTGCAGAGTATGACGAGAATCCGCAGGAGGATTTCAGTGTGAGTTCACCTCTTGTAGCTGATCTCATAAAGCTCAGTACATCATTTCGTTGGTCCGAGAAAGGTCATAGCAGCCTCAAATCTATAAAAAAGAGATTTCAAGAAGCTACATCTGAAATAAAACATGTAGCATGGTGATTACATAGTACATTGAGAGTCTATAACATTTCATGTTATTGATTCCTTAGGGAGACTCAATGGATAACAATGACATGTTTGGTATGATGGATTAGATACTACTGGACAATATTCATTAAATAAGAAAAATAAGTTAAAATTTGGTACTATATTGTCCGGTACGATCTAGTACTGTATACTGAACATGCATTAAATAGCATATGCGACAGCATCATTCCATGTATATTTAGAAGCAAATTGCTACTTCAGGCAGGCTTTGCGCTGTGGCTGCATAAAACGCAGTGTTCAGAGACGGAGGAATTTTGCTCTTTTAGAATGCATTTAACATCTTAGATGAGGATGTCCGATCGGTTTGGGGCTAAACAAGTTGTCCTTGTAGAGTATCGTATCATGTATTTCTCTATTAAGCTAATTAATTTTATTAATTACTTGAATTGATATGAAAATCAACTACCTTTTTAAGTATTTACAATTGAGTTGTAGACAATCGAAGATTTGAAATTTTTTTTTACAAAAAAATCGAGGGTATAAAAATGTTAGAATTTACAAATTTATCGTAATTATTATGCTTAATTTCGCCTGTCAAGCTATGATAATTTATTTTAATTGTGTTGACGATCGAGAAATACATAAAAAATGCTTGTATACATCTAAAACTAGGGAATTGTGGCCTATTGAATTTGAAGAACTCGGAACAATTCAGTGAATCGCTCGTGGGATACGTTAGATAGATTGGTCGGACTCCTTAATTGTGAAATATCAATTGCTTGTTTTATCCTTATGAATCGCATGAAAGTGGTATGCTCCAAATTTGGGGGCAAATATTATTAGAAAATGGTCTTGAGCTTCAAAAACTTTGTTTTATGTCAAACTCGATGAGAATTAAAGCATGCTACTAACTATTCGAAGATCCCTCTCTTCTTTTTGGAACGTAATACTTTCTTTTGCAGTTGAATAAGACTTGGCTGAATGCGCATAATATCTATAGTTATTTCTTACAAATTCGAACTCAACTCCACTCTCTTAAATGTAGAAGTTAATATCTAAAGTTATTTCTTACAAATGCAAACTCAACTCTACTTTCTTAAATGTAGAAGTTTCATCGTGATCACATTCCTCTATCTACAAGAGGGCCCGGTTACACTGGCACCCTTTTTTTGGAGGGAGCTTCAATAAATCGATTTGCCTAGACTTGAGTAGAAAATGGAGTAGGCAATTTTGTTGGTTTATATTGCTTAATTCCATCCACCAGGCTACCACCAAAAGTACCAGAAAAAAAGGGTCATGTCTAGAAGTTTGAGAGGGCATTCATACCCAATAAGAGTTGTAGGCATTAACTAATGGGAAGTTGCAACATGGGTGGTCAATCAAATCAAGGCCGTCTACTGGTAAAGATCTTTGCCCCTCCAAATGGGGATCGCAAGTATTTCTTCACCTTTAATTCAAACCTCTCATTTTATTGTGTTCTAATTGTGCTCAAAGAGGGATCCATTTTTCCTTACTTTCACATAATGTAGCAAACAAAATAGTATGAATCATAATGATTTAAGGGTACTTAATATTTGAACAGTAGCATTGGTAGCAAAATATCAATGTTTGAATAGATAAGCTAACAATTCAGAAGGACCTTATACTTGTACATGTGTCAAACTTGCATGTGGGATATATCTTTGACTCCACATGACTAGTGCATGTGCAACTAGCATCGTTTTTCTAATCTGATGATACATTATAAAGTTTTGGGTTTCGTCACCAATCAATTAGATTTTGTCAAACATACATCATGTTCATGATCCCTTTTCTTCCTCAATTGTCTTGCCCTTAAATTGCAATGATTTTGAAGTAGCAAAATTCCTAGTTGGGTAGGTTTCGACTCTCACATTATCGAGTAAGTTCCTACCTATAGAAAAGGTGTAACCATTTGAGCAACCAGCTCCTACATTCTCTTGTGAAAACTCACTCGTCATTTTCCGCGGAATTCCAATCACCATATCATCCACATTCCCCTCTGGCATCATCACGGGCCGTTGAGGCAGATGTTGTGTAGGAAGGTTCCCTTCCAACTTTACCGCAACATTCACAATACCACTCCCCCTGGAACCATCTCTATCCCTTAACCTATAACTTAAGAATCGAGTCGACCCCACCGGAATTAACCCGTCAACTATATCCGCCACCGGAATTAAACACCACCCCAGTTGAGTATTACCCATCATAAGATGCTTGGTGTAAAGTTGGAGATAAATACCTGATTTTCTTAGGTACAAAAATGTCTGATCAAGTGGTAACCGGAACTTATCACCCCAGGTGGGATTTACACCTCCTTTATCATCAACCTTTGTTTTGTACACTTTCACCTGTTTATCACCGTACAGGGCGGCAGTAGTGGCGGTTATGAACGGCCGGAGGCGGCAGCAAAAAACTGAAGAGGCTACTCTGAGATCTTGAGCTGATATCAAAGTGATTTCTATACAACAGGGATTGCTAGAGTTTTGCATGATGAAATTAGAATAGATACAAATATGTGAAATGAATTAATATGAATGATACTGAAGTATTGGTTAATTTCTTGGGGGTTTCATTATTTATGAGATAGCTACAAGGCAACTTCCTCTTGTAGAAAATTGAGCGCTGGAAATTTAAACTTCGTTTTTTAAATGACACTACTGACAGTACGGCTCCTTTATGAGCCATTTTCTTGGACCCCGTCAAGAATTTCTAGCCTTCTCAGCTTTTTTTTTTCTTTCTCCTTTTTGTGACTTTTTCACGTAACGTCGTAAGTTTTACTCACGTGCTTTTTTCATAAGAAGAAAGTAAGAGGACGGTGCCGACGAAGATTTCAATCTGGACAGTTTACTTTTGCGGTTGCTTCTTCACGGAGATCTCTCGAGAAATTAAGGGTCGCTTCCTAGACTATGAGCTCTCAAAAAGTTAAAAATTTGAGGCCAATGACTTCGAATCATAGAATTGCAAACAACGCTGTACAAGGTGAAAAATGATCATATATAGCCCCTGCTTGAATCTCTCTCTCTCTTTTTTTTTTTTTTTCTCAAAAATCATTCTCAATCACAAAATCTCTTATAAAATAATTTTACACATAAATTTAAAATTTTTTCCATATTTTCTAACCACACATTCTCCAATAAATCACTATTTCAAAACACATTTTCCGTGAAAAATGGATAACAAACACAGGTATAGCATTAGACGCCAAAATAGGCCAATCATTTGAGATTGAGCTATTGTGTTGTCAAATATAAGCTCTCGTTTTAAGATTAGAATGACTTAATAATTGCAGGTTATGTAAGCAACATTGAGTAGCACTCAACAATATTTCATTCATGTTTGATTTAGAATCCGTTTGGTAACAATTAAAATTAAAAATATAGCCGTTATTGAATTCCACCCGTATAATAAAAGTCAACAATAACAACTAATTTTTCAATTTTAATCCGATTTTAATCTCTACCAAACAGGCTGTTAGTTAGAAAAGTTGATTAAAATTCAACTCTGAATCCGAGGTCAAACATTTCTAAAAAAAAATGTACTTGATTAAAAAAATTAATCTCATTAAATTGAATTGGGTTCAAACTTCTCAATTTCAATTGTACAGACGCAACGTACACATGGATAGCATACTAATTCATATGTGACAATATAGTAGCTATTAACAAAGACAAGCTGGCCGCGCGGAATAAATTGCTACCCCAACTGAATGAATTGAAACTAGAACCCCTTTAAGGGCATGTCTGCAATTTTACTAGAATTAAAAACCCAAAATCCAAAGTCCAAACATTCGACTTGGGACAAGTTGGCTTGAACAAGTAGCCTTAACAGTCGATTTTAACCGGCCATCCATGTTTAATTGCTGTCAAGTTTTTGCAGACAGAATTGAGAAGAATGATCAGTGGAGTAACGAAATGAGAAAAACCCAGAAGTTGTACATAAAAATGCATAAAACCAATTTCGCTGTCCATCTTCACTACTAAAAGTCAATTCACTTTTTTTATATATTTTGTGAGACCCACGAATATTATTAGTTCATTTATCATTTATTTTTATTTATTATTAACAAACACAATAATTTATAAACAATTGGCGCCCTAATCGTAAATTAAAAAATACAGCTCAGAGGATTATTATTAGTTGAATGGTGATGAACCCATCTTATCCAATTTTGACACGTTACTTGTTCACTTTTGGACCTCAATGGGACCATCGGTCACGATAGATAACCAAACTCTAGAACATTTTGGATGAATAATCAAATACCTGTTAGTTTTATCTATCCACTGTGGTCCCGCAGCACTAATCCAATTATGGAAGGCCATGACATTTTACTACTATCAAGATCACACGGCTCAGATTTTATTCCGGTTCGTCCCTCCTCACTTGATTCTGCCCTTCCTCATCTTCACCCCTCCTCGCACGCTTTGCACCGATTGGAACCCCAAATATCATCGGACTAATTCCTTCCTCCTCATCCGCCGCCTTCACTCCGCCGTCGCATCCTATTTCAACCGGCATCAAATCCAAAGCTCTTACATCCGTCGACATTGCTGAACTATGATTGGACATTAGAGTGCATACGTTGCTGCACAAGCTCTTCAAACGATCCAATTCTTGACTCAATTGTGAATTCTCTCTTCTCAACCTTTCATTTTCTTCTCTAATCTCTGCTGCAGTTGTGCAAGCTCGTAGCGCCGTCGTAGCGGCAGCGGTGGCGGCGGCTGGCGATGAGTTGGAAGAGAGTGCTTGTTCGTCTTCAGAGTTCGCCGGAGAACCTATTATCAAGGTTGCCGTCGCCACTGCCTGTGAGTTAGCTGGGATTGCTGTCGCTGTCCCCGCTACTGCTGCTGCACCGATTGAGATTTTCCGTCGCTGAATATCTTTTAAGAGTCCCTTGTCGCTCTTTCTAAAGCATTCGTGTACAAATTCCCACCGATCCGGTCCTACTTTCTTGAATCCCTGCAAATTCACCCCGATCAATTAGGACAAAATAGTTTTCATTGCATTATAAATAATACAAACTTTTTCTTTCTTTCTTTCTTTTTTTTTTTGGAGAGACTTACATAGGTGTTGAGTTGACGAACAAAGCTTGAGAAGTTGTTGTGTTTGAAATATTTAGGCAGTAAATCTCTGGCGAATTCAGCAGGCCGCCACACTATGAACGCTGTACCATCTTCATTCCAAGAGATCAACTCATCGACGCTCGGATCGTCTACCAGTTGAAAGGTTTTCGTCAAAAATGGCGTCGGAGCAGACCTCTGCGACTCTCCTACTCCGCCGCCTGCCGCCGTCGACTCTCCTGACTGCTCTACCGACATGCCACGTTCATATAAAACAGATCCAGACCCTAAAAATCCAAATAAATAGGTAAAAATCCGAAAATTTCAGCTTTTTTATTCGCTTCAGAACTGATTAACCATTTACCAGCATTTTTAGACGTTACAAATTTATCCTTTATTCCATTAAATACGCATGAAGAACAAGAAGAAAACTGAAACGCTAAATAATTAAATTGTTCGAATGAAAACAAATCTGAAATAATCTTTCTAATTACCGGTGCTTGAAAACTGCAAGTCTTTAACCCCGCTTTAATTTCTTCGGACTAAAAATCCAATACACTTGGAAGGATTTGAATTTCAATAGCCAAACCAACGCATGAAAGCCGAAAACACAACACGAACTGAAGGTGTAGCCATGGAGTAGTTTGTTTCTAGAAGGTTCGCGGTAGGAAGAGGAAGATAGGAAAGCGAATTAATGATTGAAGAATGTTTCGTGGGTTCGAGAAGGGGTAAATGGGTCGGGTCGGGTCGGACCCAACTGATGTGGATTATTAATGGTCCTTCTCTACAATCTTCTTTTCCAGAACTTTCTTGCGAGACTCACAAGAATAAGGGTGTGTTTGGTGGAGTTCCTTATTTATTTTTTTCATTTTGCTTAATTTGCTGAAAGATTTATAAAATAAATAAATCTTGACAATAACCATATATCGAGTTGTTTTAATTTATTTCTCGGCCTTTTCTTTCAGTCGTTACTTTTATGAACAAAAAATTCTATTTAGTTAGATGAGATATGTCCAATTCATATAAATTAAATGAGTAAATGACAATAACAAACTAAAATTGGTTAGATTGTCACTGTAATGGGCGGACCGGGGGGTCCTGGGGGCACGTCCCCCGCCCAACTTTTCAGATTTTTTTTTCTTAAAAAAAAAAATTCGTGTTTGGTATCGAATGAAATCTAAACTTTAGTCTAAATCAAAGTTAATAACTAATTTTAATAACATATTTTATGGAATCCATAATTGTTTTAACTTTTTCAAAGTTAATAACTAATTTTAATAACATATTGTATGGAATCCATAATTGTTTTAACTTTTATTAAAATTTACTAAAAATTTGATTTTAATTTCCACCAAACATGGGCAAAATCACAATAAATTTGAATTTCGATAACAAGCTAATTTTAAAAATTCTCCGACGATTGTACGCTAATCGAATCTACAAATTGCTTATGTCATCTCAAAACGTATTTCTAGAACTATGTTATGGGCATATCGAATAGTCCAAATAGATATCGAAAATAGTTAAAAATACGTTAAACGTAAGTCTTAAAAAAAACATATAACTCGTATTTTTTTTAAAAAAATTCAATTATTTCATTAACATTTACTATTTTTGCGATACAAACTTCTCAATATAATTTTTATCATTTTATTTAGAAACTTTATATGGCATATGACATCAAAAATTTTCGAAATTTTACATCCGAAAAAGTCACATCCCATATAAATTTTCGGATGCAAAATTACATGGGGTATGATCTTTTTTGGGTGTAAATTTTCGAGTATAAAATTTCTTCCAATTTTTTTGTAAGTTCGATTGTGCCCTCTAATTTTTATGTTCTGCGTTCGTCCCTGATCACTGTAATTATATCAAACCACAAAGTGCTTGTTTGGATTATAATTCTTAAAAGAAGTTAAATTTACTTAATGAGTGTTTATAAGTTACCATTTCAGTTAAAGTTACTTTTTTACTTCTTTTAAGTTTAGATAAGTTATTTTTTTGATGTGGTCGGAAATTATTGCACACGTATCTAACTACTTGCGGGAGTTTGTTCTCACGCATGGATAAGGATGTTGACGTGTTCCTCCTAACCCCCTTTTGGTGGACAGGAAGAATTGGGAGGAAAGATTTTTTCTCACCGTATTAGATAATTTGTGTAGTAATTTTATTTTTATTTTTTCATCAAAATGCTTTAGTCCACATTTGGCCCCCATTACGTGGCAATTATGATTTTTGAAATAATAGAATGTATGGTTGAAAAAAAAAATCGATTTATGTGTAATATTGTTTTAT
>CAIGRS010059473.1:0-12913 GCA_903798395.1 Fraxinus floribunda | reverse complement strand
CAAATTTAATAGATTCGGTTAAGGTCGAGATAATAGAAATCACATTAAATCAATCCTCGTGGGAACGATACTCGAAATTCTAGGATTTTCACTTTATTACTTGTCAACGAACCGTACACTTGCGGTGATTTAAATTCGAAATATATTTTCGTGAACATTATATATTTTTTTTGTTTAAATAATTTATGCTATTTAGATTTTAAGTTTTATGATTTAGACGAATAGCGTTCAAGTTTTTGTAGGATTCACTGGATTTTATTTCCCTACAATCAGGGAGATGAAACTAATGCAACGAGTTTAACTCAATGCTAATTTCTCGAACTTGTTATCTAGCTCGAAAAGGAGATGAAATTAAATGCAACAAGTTTACTCCATGTTAATACCTCGAATTTGTTTTGGTATGGTAAAAGGAGATGAAATTAAATGTAACGCGTTTAACTCAATTTGCACATAATCAATTATTGAAAGTGTAACATGTCATTAACATGGGATATGATATATACAGATTCGATCTCCTATTTACGGTGGACACGATAAAAAAGTTTTAAACACGTGACAAGAGAATCTTACTTACAGTTCTCTTTAACAGTTATATATCTAGAAAATCATACCTACAGTTTTCCTTACCAAGTCAACAGTGATAAATTGTTATCATACGTACGGTTCTCCTTGCCACGTCGTAGTAAGATGTTTTTATCCATGTGTATATACATATATTAGCTTTATTTCTGAAAATTTAACTTAGCTCCTGTTTAACAATCATTTTTAATAACTTATTTTTTTTACATATTCATTTTCAATTATATATTCAACAATTATGCTACAAGTACACTAACTTTGATATCAAGTTTGACATTGTACCACGTGACGACATCACATTGGACAGTTTTTAAAAACAACACACTTTCCCGCAAAACACAATTTGAATTTACACATGATGTCAAACTTGATGTCAAGAAAACAATGTACAAGAGGCTTTATTCTTATCATCTGCATTTTTCACATCATTGTTTGTATCATTAGCAAAACAATCATGCTACAAGTACACTAACTTTGACATCAAATTTGACATTGTATCACGTGTCGACATCACTTTGGACAGTTTTTAAAAACAACACACTTTTCCACCAAACACAATTTGAATTTACACATGTTGTCAAACTTGATGTCAAGAAAACAATGTACGAGAGACTTTATTCTATATTCAAACAATAAAACATTTTGCACGTATATTTAAAACGTTTCCTTATATTTTAACCACATATTTTCCTAAAAATCACTATTCAAACCATTGTTTTCCCCAAATAATGATTGTCAAACTAGGGCTTAATATAGTATCCAAGTATGTAAATGTTTATAGTTCAAGTTTTTAGCTCAATTATAAGAAAATTCATGAGTTTGAGATTTATTTCTTATTTAACTACAGTTTATTTATTATCTTCGTAAGATCTATAAGTACGATTCATTTATTTATCACTTATTTTTATTTATTTATAAATTAAACCGTTTATAAATAACTCAGAAACATTGTGAGAATGAAGTTGAATAAAAGTTACACAAAATTGAGTTTCATATCAAAAAATTTCTAATCAAGACTATTTTGTTAGATCAAATGTGTGATGGACGAATCTAACCCTTTTTTTATGGGGAATTAAAATCAAATTTTTATTATATTTTGATAAAAATTAATGAAATGTGTGGTTGAAAGTTGTTGTAAATTCTATAAAATATATAGTTAAAATTGATTATTAACCTTGATTTATAGTAAAATTTAGATTAAAATCACTATAGGAAGGGGGCCTAGAAAGATTTCAACCAATTTCTCCAAAATATACATTTAAATAAATAAAAGGGTAATTATATTACCATTAATGGATTGAAGGGGTATTTGAGTCTTTTGATGATAGGGATATTTTGGACCTGTTATACCATTTATTTATTCTATTTTTTAAGGGTAATTATATTACCACAACAAAATTTACTAACTACACCACATTATAATTGCACCACAATTAAAATATGTTTTTAATAAATGCACCACAATAAATTTACAATTATACCTTTAATTCAATAAAAACTAAAAATAAATTAATGTGGTGTGGTCATCATCTTCATTAAAACACAAAAATTTACAATTACTGACATGCCCTTTTCATCTGGGCTACTTTATGCCTCAGATTTCAATCCTGATTTTCTTTTGAAGGCAACCATTTGTAGGATAAGACGATGTTTTCTGCAATTTAAGAAAATGTGTTTTGACATTATTTACGTTGGGTATGTTTTTTACTGTCCAATGGTTCCTTGTCCCTTGACCTCGGCATTTTCAAATCTTCGGCCACCTTCATGTTTTTCGGCAACTCATCATCTTTTGTATAGCATGGTGGGGCTGAGAGTACATTTGGTTTGAGGTGTAAGTCAATTAGAAGTGGACCATTCTTCTATGTCCATTTGCTGTCTCTCTTGGGATGTGTTTTTCCTTCTGTTTATGCGTTCCAGTGGAGTGTGGGTGGAGAAGGAAGAAGATTTGGAGAATGATTGGTTACTTCCTGTTTCATGATCAGAACAACTAAAAATCTGTTGCATTTTTTGGACTCTCAGTACTTGGTTTATGAAGATCAGCCTTCATAATAGTTCTCGTTATTATCAGGTTCAGAGATTGATTGCCATGTCGCCACATCTTTTGCTTGAGGACACCGCATATTTGGACAAACCCACAAAGAAAGAAAGCAAAAGGAACAACTATGAGCAATTAAATGTTGAGGAAAAAGAAAGAAAGAAATTAGGTTTTATATTTGTGGTGTAACAATAATTTTTTTAATTAAGAAATATATTAAAACTCTAATTATGTAATTTTACTTAAGGATATTTAAGTAAATAAGAAATTTGTGGTGTACTTAGTAAAATTTGTAGTGGTAATATAATTACCCTAACTTATATTATGAGATTACAGGAAATATTTCTACTTCATTGTNTTTGTGGTGTAACAATAATTTTTTTAATTAAGAAATATATTAAAACTCTAATTATGTAATTTTACTTAAGGATATTTAAGTAAATAAGAAATTTGTGGTGTACTTAGTAAAATTTGTAATGGTAATATAATTACCCTAAATAAAAATATCACAATATCGTTACAAACATCACATATAACGCACGTGTTATCTACCGGTCTTAAAAAGTGTACGCACTAATTAACTTTTAGTGGGATGGATTAATAGCAATGCCTTTTATTATCTAAAATAATATTCCCTTATTACTTAACATATATGTTTGACTCCAATTTTTCAAAAATTCATTTTTTTAAAATTTAATTTTCAACTACACATTTTTTCATAAAATAATTTTATACAAATTTTTTTTTTTTTCTTATTTTATAACCACACTTTCTTTAAAAATTCATTTATTCTAAAGTATATTTTTATGCAAAAATGGGAATAAAAAAAGACTTAATAAATTTATTTATATAATTTCCAATTTTGTAAAAGTAAAATGCCATAATTGGTGAAACGCCTCTCATTTGCATGATGCATACCTAAATAAAATGATGGGACATCACGTAACGTTCATATCTTTCAATATTATTCTTAAAAAGTTTATACTTTATATTTTATGGCATTTCCTTAGTTAGTTACGCATTTAATTGCCAAAAACATCATTTGTCCATTTACTGTGAATATCTCCGTTAACTCAACACAAAATGTCAATTTTTCTGAATCCCAAGGTATAAGAGCATTTTCAAGAAAAATTCTTAAAATACGAAATACTTTCTATTCTAAAGAGTCAACTCTTATTATATTTCAATAGACTATTCAAATTAATATTTTAAAATATAGAAAGTTAAATGTATTAAAAATATTCAAATTTTCAATTCTCCATATGTTGACCCAACTAAATAGTATATATATAAAGAAAATAGAGATAAATAATATAATAATTTGGAGTGAAGTTGGGGAAAATAAAAGATAGAAAAAATAATAAATACATATTAAAAGTAGTAAAATTAAGCGTTAAAAATAAAAATATTGTTAAAATATTTAAAAAAATTTGCTCTCTAAATTGTAAAATATATTTTTTAAAAACAAAGATTCTTTTAAAAATTCTCACACGACGAAACCGTCCATTTAAATATTCCAACCCCATGCATTTTCCTTTCACCTTTTGATTTCGCTTATGTACAATTTTGAATGTTGACCCTATCGTTTAATTGGCCCAAATTTTTAATGGCCGAAGCAAGTTGGAAGGGCATTGTAGACATTTCAATTCACTGAATTTCTGGCTCCCATCACCATTACGCGTTACGAAACACCCCATTATTGGCCTCCAATAAAATCACAAATTATCATATAACCCACAAATTCCTCATTTTCATTTCATCGACTCCTCTCTTTCACCTTCATCTCTGTCGAAGAACAGGCAAGGCGAGTATGGCGCAAAAGAGGGAGAAAGAAGAAACGGAACTCAAAGTTCCCGAAAACTTACCACTATGCACCCCGCCGCCAATTTTAGGTACCGAAAACGACAAGCAAACGGCGTCGTTTACCAATTCCTCGAGGTCGCCGGAGAGTTCAGATCCGAAACTTTCCTGCGACGATGATTCGAGAACTAGCTTAGCAACATCGCTGGAGAGAACCGATCTGGAATCTGTTGCACGAAAAGTAGTTAAAGAAGTGGAGAATCGTGTAGGATTAAAGAGATCAAGAGAAGTAACGCGGTGTTCCGGGACCGGGTGCAGGAAGAAAATTGGATTAATCGGATTTCGATGCCGATGTGGAGAAGTTTTCTGTTCGGAGCACAGGTATTCCGATCGTCACGATTGTAGCTACGATTACAAATCTGCTGGCCGGGAAGCCATAGCTAGGGAAAATCCGGTGGTTAGAGCCGCGAAAATCCTCAAGGTTTGAAGAAAAAAATGGCTTAAAAGTTACTTTTCTACAGGTAACTTAATCCAGGCACGCTGATCCTTCTTGGATTCCATAATACGCCTCTCTGTATTGACAAATGTTGAGGGAGGGGTGACATGGAATTGTTGGAAAATTGTGAGGGTATTGTTGTCATTTGAATTATCGTGATGATTGTAGTGCAAGTTGTTATTATTAATTTTTTTAATATTTGAAGGTGATGGTGGATTGAATAATTTATTTGAATTGTGGGTGGTATGGGGGGATACCACCATCATGTGGTTTGTTGTTTGTTGGGAACTTTAGTGGATGCAATTTGGCGTCGGCCACAGGTTGGATTATTGGAAATTGCTTCCCTACATGACGGCTCCTTTTCCTATGAATCAAATATTAAAAAAAAAAATTGATAATCTGTTTTAAATTTAATAATTGCTTTTAAAAAGTTGAGATTAAAGTAGCAACTAATTTTTAGCTATTCATAATTTTTAACAAAAATTGCTAAAAAATTTATTAAAAACTGTCTTAAAATTCCTAAAAATAATTTATTTTGTCCATATTTCAGGATTGTGGCCATTTTTTGAAAAAAATATTGTTTCGAATAGTGAATTTTCGAAGAATATGCGGTTAAAAAATATAGAAAAGCTTTGAATTTACATGTAGAATATTTTATTGTGTTAATATAAAAAATTGAGTTTTGAAAGAACGAGAAACAAACATAAACTCGTAGATACACTTTTGAGGAATAAAGTAGTCCACTTCAATCTAAACCTAAAATTTGGGGGTACACTTGTGCTTTGGGGCCTTCAACTTAAATTGATAATTAAGTCCTTATTTGGTACATATTAAAATTTTCATTTTTATTTTTCTACTTATTTTCAACCACACATTTTTTAATAAAATAATATTTTTCATCACGTCAATAATTTTTTCTTCTTTTTGAACTGCACATTCTCTATCAATCTATTATTTCAAAATATATTCTTTTAAAATAATGTGATTAAAACACACCCTAATTTTTGAATAAGAGCAAGAGGATATGACGAAATGCATCTGAATTTTTGTTAAATTATCACTTGAACTTGGTTGAAAAAGCATCTCACCTAAAATTTCCATGGTGGAAAGCGAATCTCAATCCCATGAAGTTACAACTGTATTTAGTTTCATAAAATACTGAAATAGTTTAGACTTTTGCTTTTGCTATTGCTAGTCAATATTTGCGAACCTTAGCTTGGGAGTTGGTAACTGTGGTTTCTTAGTGTGGGATGACTAGTCAAATTAAACATACACAAAATTGACTATAATGGGAACACTTCCTCTTGCACATGACCTGAAAATATGTAGTTTACTAATTAAGTTTGATCTTACGTGCGGAATTAATCTACTAAAAACAATAAGTCACTTTTAATAGTTTGTAGATGTTTAAACATACAATTCAATTATCCTATATACCACAGTTTGTAATATGGAAATCAGTAAATAATGAACACTGATATATGACGGAGAAACCCAACTGGGTAAAAACTCCGGAACCAAGCCAAGTACTTCCACTATAAACAATATAGATTGCAGTCTATTTCTAGTCTAGAAAATTCCACTAGTTTTCGCTATTGTAATTCATGTAATCTCCAAAATCTGCTTTCTTCCAAATTCACGATCTGCTATAGTAGATACTATCTAACCAACCTGCTAGATCTCCCGATCTACTTCCTGTAGCTTCCAAAATTCGCTGTAAATTTCAGACTCACAATTTTGCACACGTCTCTTTCAAGTAAATAACAGGCATCACGTATTCATTTTCTTCTTCCTGCGCTTGTAGTCCAACATCTCTCAACCTCCAGAAACTTCTGAAGTCCAACTGAAAAAGTACCTTCTTCAAAGTGTTAAGGAAGTCGGGTGTTTGATGTTTTCCCAAAACTTGGTTGTCTAATCTCAAGAATGATATGGATGAATCACCATATAATTATGCTCTTAGATCTCTCAAAAAACGATGTGTATGTATTATGCAATGAAAGCACAATGAGGCAACACACCAAAATTCGTCCCAAACATCTGTATTTATAGTTGGTGACGTTTAGCTGTTATGGACCATTTAAAACTTTCAAAATCGTAAATTAGGTCTAACCGCATAAATATGTCGCTCGAAGCGAGGGAGTCTTTCGCTCGAACGACAGCGAGGCGAAAGGCGGACGACAATGTTTCTATTTTTGCCACTCAAGCCAAGGCATGACGATAGTTTAGCGAAATACCGGCGCCCCGTTTTCAACCTCTAACCCTAACTTAACTCATCTATACAAAATTGCATCCAAGTACTTGACTTTTTACAAGTGTTCGAT
The DNA here is from genome assembly GCA_903798395.1 of Fraxinus floribunda. Lineage (NCBI taxonomy): Eukaryota > Viridiplantae > Streptophyta > Magnoliopsida > Lamiales > Oleaceae > Fraxinus > Fraxinus floribunda. The sequence goes on along the minus strand of CAIGRS010059473.1, from coordinate 5,682 downwards.
TAAGACCCTCTTGTTCACAAATATGTCAATTACAATATTGAACCTAACATGACCCATTCTTGCTCCAGAATGGGTAACTGGAATCACAAAATATGGAAATTTTGTAACCTGTTGTAAGCTGCCATCACATCCACAGATGCTTTTGAGCAACAAGAATTTTCTCCTTCGAAAAATGTATAATCCTAACAAAGAAAGGCCTATTACTCTTCTGAAAATGATATTAGTTGCTACATTCCACTCCAAACAAATTTATCTATGAGATGTCCTATAACAAAAAGTTGTCTTTCTTGGGTAATAAACAAGCTCTTACTCACATCCAAATCCAGACTCCTGAGTTTCACACTGAAATAAGGAATTTATGAGAGGGGACATGCTCACACATTAATATGTAGTAAGGAAACCACAATAAATCGTTACAATCAATCAAATATAGAAAGAAAAACAACTCCAATGGATCAATAAATGAAGCAAGTCTCATGTAATATCATCCGTGGCAGTAGATTCAAGTTATTTTCCATATTGTTCCTCATATTTTCCAGAACAATTGAATTCATGTTATTTTTTCCGACATAGATTTTGAAAGGAATTTAATAGTCTATAAACTTTGATTTGTTATAGAAACAAAATAAATAATGCAATCAATTTCCAAATGAAGTCATATTAACCGATGATGAGTTGAACATATACAGATTTTTTTTATTTTTTTTCTATAATTTATTAAACATATTTTCATGTTATATGCAGTGTGAATCCCATTTCCCAATTTCAATTCTGTTATACCCTCATTGTTAAATATTTCCTTAGCCTTCTCATAGTGTAGGGGTAAAGATTCTTTGTTGTTTTAGGTATGTTTCACACTAGAAAAACATTCAAAAATGCCTTTCATCATTTACCAATTATCATTTTCTTAGCTACAATGTCGATCCCAGCCTTAAATTGCGTAGGGCTGAACATTCCTTTCAGTTACTAGAAGATAATTTAAATTTTACCTTCAAAACAAATATAGTGACACTATGAGAACGAATTATAGAACTGTGATATTTGTATTCTGGTTCAGACTACATAGATTTAAGTTTTCTTGAGTTTGAAATGTATGAAATTAATACGCTTGAAGCACCAACAGGGGACGAAACATTGGCAGGGGCAGTTTCTTCAATATATTATGGTGAAATATACAACAATATCAATATTTGTGTCCAGAATAGCTCGGAACTTATGTATAGTACCTGTGACTTAATTAATAGTTACAGACATAAGGACTATCATGTGAGATCTTATGTTAGATTGAAATGCATCACATGAAATACTACAACCCGAATAGATATGCACGTTTGAATGCACCAATTACTTCAAGAAGATGAAAGTGGCAATCAGACATCTTTTCAGATTTATACTTTCATACTAGTAAGGTAGAATAGTAAGTATATTTCATTTTTTAAACGTCACTATATTATATTAATTTCAAAAAAATTGCACACAAAATATTCACCAGAATACAATTTTAACTTCACATATGTAACATATCCCAAGCCAAAAAAAAGGAGTAAGGTTTTTAAAACTCTATAATGCTTTTGACAAAATATAATTTCCCTCCATTATACATTTTTCAGTTTGAATTCAAAAAACAAAGAGCAACGAGCGGCTCATAAGCTGACTTGGCTCGCCCTATTGGCGAGCTCATGGGAAAAGCAGAGCCTCACATCGATGCAGCGAGCTAGCTCAAGAGAGCAGAACCTCGTGATGGGCCAAGCCGAGCATTAAACATCTCTAGTCCAATCCAAGCTTGATTTATTTTTGAACTATTTATTTTTTACATGTAGTCCGTGTCCAAAAACAAAATAAAGCCCGTTTCTAAAAATAAAATAAGGCATTTTTCGCTTTATCCCCAAGTTCATGAGCCAATTGAAATTTGAAACCCAATTCCATTTAAATTAACCTCATTCTTGATTTCTTCCCCCCACCCCACCAATCCCCGTCTCCGAAAATTTGCCACCAAACCAGGACTATATTCTTGACTTTCCAACAACAATTACAAGATTTTCAACATTATTAAGTTAGACGCTAAAAATTTATGCTTTAATCCTTAAGTTCTTTCTTTAACCCCATTTTCCTTTTAATTTTTCAATTTGGATTCTAAGAAAAATGTATAGAAAATGAAAGAAAAATACCAAATTTTTTTTGAAGCTTTAAAGTTGGTCAAGTAACTGTTTTCCGCAAAAACAAGGAAAACGTTTTTTTTTTTGGGGAGTAAGTTTTTATTTTCTATACAATTCACACTTCCCAAAAACTCAATTTTATGGAAAAATACAACATTTTCATCAAGCACATTTAATTGACAACTTCCATACAAATAAGTTCTAGGCAATTTTAATTGTCTAGAACTTATTTTCTTTCCATACAAGTTCCATACTTGCAATAAAACGCATCCTAAGTGTAATTTGCAATTGCCCCATTGAAAAAGTTTTCCCCTAATTTCGTGGTTGCTTGTTGCATTAATTGGATTGAGTAGTCTATTGAATCATGAATATTTTTTCATAAAAAATAGATTGCTAGTTGCTCGAATGCTTGTTACTAGACTGCTGGTGCATAGTTACTTCACACTTGATTTCTCATTGCTGGGATACACCTTTGGCAATTAGCAAGTACTATGCTTGCCATCGCAATTTTTTTTTTTTTTTAAAGCTAATTGCCATTGTGCATTATAACAGTTTATATGTAATGTTGGATTATTGTTGCCTTGTCAACAAATCACTGAATTGTTGATTCATTGGATAACTTGAACTTGTCAACTCATTATTGGATGTTATTGCCTTGCTAGCTTTTTGTTGGATTTTGAATTGTTGTTGGAGTGCCAGATTATTGATGGATTGTTATTTTTTGTTTGCGGTTTATAGCATTTATAAATGAAAGGTAATCATTGATAAAATATATATGAATTCTATTATAGATGAATTTTTTGTTTCACAATTCAATGACTTTTAATGTTATATATGAATTTTATTACGTCAACTTTTTCAAATTTCAGCCCCCAGACTAAATTCTCATATCCGCCTATGCTTGGAAGACATAAAATAGAAATATTGCCAATACAGGATTCTATACCAGTATACCACTTCATTTAGATAGGCTGAAAGCCTGAAATCATAACACGGCCAATAAAACAGAACCACCATGCTATATCACACACATTACGTGACTAAAATGTTAATGCAGCATTCCTTAGCCTTATAGGACTCAAGGTAGAAAAATGATCATTTTGTAGTGAGTTGAGATTGAATAAGCAAATTAACAAAAAATGTTTCTCCTCTATATGGAGAACTAAATTCCATTTTGGATGTAACAAACTCAAACCTGGCTCCGCTTCCACCCTCTTCGAAAGGCACAGGTAATCTTTCCATGGGAGATAGCAAAAAATCCAGTTAGAACATCATCCTGACATAGCATAAAAAATAAGAGACGTTAACTGGCTTATGAGGAACAGAAGAATGTGCTTTATCAAGTTTCCATTTATATTGTTTGAAAGAAACTCAGAAATACAAATAAGAATGAAGATGAGTAATTATCATCTGTGCGAATAATCCCTTTACCTTGAATACACTAGTGACTACTGCAATAGTCATGACTCCAAAATTGCAATCGAGGAAATTGTGAAAGTAGAGAATTCAATAACATTCCATGATCTTTTCTGTTCAATGCCGTAATTTAACAGACCTCCAACTGAGTATCTAAATCTCTCCATAACTTAATAATGTGGAGGCTCTCCTCTTCTGTTGATCTATGTAGAACAATTCGAGAAGCATAACCCTTCTTCATCATTTGAAGACAAATTTCAGAGGGGTTATTAGCAGTGAGTGTAACCAAGTACAACCAACCCTTATCTGACAAAAGCTTGTCAGCAACAGGCAATATCTTATCAATAACACTCCGGCCATTCTCACCTCCAGCCCAGGCAGATGCAATACCAAACTGACCAACTTCGTATTCTGGTGTTGGCACGTAAGGCGGATTCACAACCATCACATCTACTGATCCAGCCAAACGCTTCTCTAACCCTGATGCAATGTCAGTTGTTAACAAATCAGCATGACATCCATGCGCTTCCATTGTTTTACGAGTCACTCCAACTGCATGAGGGTTAATATCTGTTGCAATGAAGTAGCAACCAGAACTCTCTTTCTCAAGCATAAGAGCTAGAGAAGTAATAACGTATCCACTACCGCAACCTACTTCCATGCAAATTGAAGGACGGTGCTCTAATAAGTTTGCTCTATCTGCTAGAAGTGCATCAACCAATGCAAATGAATCATCACATGGGTCATATACTTCAGGATGTGAACTCACCAGACGGATTTGGGCAGTTCTGGAAAGCATTTTGAATAAAATCTGCTGAAATATTTTAAGCTAATGAAGTATGGAAAGCAACGGACCTGAAAATTGTTGATATCAACAATAGTAACTTCAGCCATGTTACAGAAACTCTACATACATAAAAGAATCAGAGATGGAAAAATTCATTTGTAGCTTGATGTATAATTGCCTCGGAGTTGAGTTTCTAGATTCAAGAATTCTCATATCATATAAATCAATACCACAAATTATCTTAGCCTTTCTGTTTTTTCATTTTGGGCAGATAGCAGTGCAGGTCCCTAAACTTTTCAGTGTAACAAATTGGTCCCAACCTATTACTTCACTGCTTTAAAAGCACACTCCCCTGCCTTCCCCTTTATAGTTTCCCCAATTCCCACCATCCCTTGTGAGTTGTGACCAATTTGCTACAAACTTGAAAGGCTGGATACGACTTAATAGGAATGTCCATTGCTATTCTTCCTTTCATTATTTCCAGGAAGTAGTTAATCAACTTTGAACTTCCCGAACGTCAATTAAAGAACTTCAACGGTTTTATATTTTACATTAAAAAAATTAAACTTATCTCCTCCAATTCATTCAGCATTACTCAAATAGAACAAATTAATATTAAAGTGACAAGAATCAATTGTCATCCAGCACAAATTTTACCAGTCGGGCTGTCAGTTCTAAGGGCAAGGAGAAAACCATAAACAACCACATCAAAATTCAAGAGAGATTGTCGAGAAAATCTCTGTTATGTAACGAAGATTACTACTAAAGAAACAGCAATTTTGGGGAAAAAATAAATAAATTCAAGGAGCCAGAAGATAATGAGAATGGCGGGTGGACCAAGTGTTCAAATTAAAATCATTCACAACAATCAAATCGCATGCGAAATTAATATATAAAGCCCGTTTTTGCACAAATACCTTCCAGGATTGGCTATGCAGAAGTTGACTTGTCCTGGTAGAAATCACGGCAACACACGATAAATTGGCGACGAGAAACCCTTAGTCCCATACTCCTATTGCTCTGTCAATGAGACTTAGCCCTGACCCATTATAATTTTCTTTCTAATCCTTATGTTAAACCGCCATAAAATAATAATTTTCACATAGATCATTTTTTTTTTTCAACCACATATTCATTATTCACCATCACATCTACTTAAAAAATGCATTCTTTCTATTTTAACGTTCATCAAACAGGGGTTTGAAACAGGACTGGGTTGCACTTGTGGATTACATAGCGAAGCTTTTAATTGGGCTTTACATGGCTTATAAACAGGTGGTAATTACACAAAATCAGATCTTTTCTTTTGCATTTTAAAAAATC
>CAIGRS010059439.1:0-11356 GCA_903798395.1 Fraxinus floribunda | reverse complement strand
TTGTATCTAGTATCTTCGATCCCTGATGTGTCTTTTTTTCTTTTGAACACCCATTTGCAACGAACAACCCTTTTTCCTCTAGGTAATTTCATCAAGTCTCAAGTGTTATTTTTGCTCAATGACTTAAACTCCTCCTGCATAGAAATCATTCATCTGCTAGAATCACTGCAACTGACTGCCTTTGAATATATAGCAAACTCCTTAGTGAAATCAATGTCTTCAGCCATACTCAATGCATAAGCTACCAAATCTACTTCCCTATACTCCAAATCATTCTTAGCCACCACTCTGAATACCGTGGTGCATGTGGTGTATGGAAAATAGGAAATATATTATTGTCCATTAACCCTGAACATGACTGATCTATAGTAGACTATTATGCAATCTCTAATTGTTCCTCTGAAATAATTTCCAACTCTACCTGAGTTGAACAATTTTTCTGCTAAGTTTTATCAATATCCTCAAGAGATAAACCACAAACCGTAGCAAATTCATCAAATACCACATTCCTACTAACAAACACCTTACTAGTGTCTGGACACCACAACTTATTTCCCTTCACACTTGATTTATACCCTAGAAAGATACACTTACTAGACCTAGACTTCAACTTCCCATTATCCACATGAGAATAAGATAGACACCCAAAAATTTTTAAATCAGAATAGGAAGCAGGTTTACCGGACAATACCTCTTGTGGTGTCTTTTTATCAATGACAACTAAGGGTGAGCGATTAATCAGAAAACAAGCTGTAATAGCAGCTTCAGCCTAAAAGGACTTAGGCAAACCAGAATTTGAAAGTATACAATGAATCTTTTCAATCAAGGTTATGTTCATCTGTTCTGCCACACCATTATGTTGAGGAGTTCCAAAAATTGTCAAGTGTTTCAAGATGCCTTCAGCCCTACAGAAGTTGTTGAATTCATCTGAGCAAAATTACAATTCATTATTAGTGCGTAGACATTTCACTTACTTTCCAGTCTGATTTTTTACCAATGTTTTCCACTCCTTGAAGGTCCCAAACACATCACTTTTCTACTTCAAGAAGAATACTCAAAATATCCTGGAGAAGTCATCAATTACTATCAACAAATAATAATGGCCACCTTTAGATGGTATCCTGGTTTGTCCCTAAAGATCTGAATGAATATATTCAAGTGTTCTCTTCGTGTTGTGTCTTTCTTTAGTAAATCTAACTCTCTTCTGTTTGCTAAAGACATAATGCTTACAAAACTACATTTTTTTGGTCTTCTGCCCATCAAGAAGTCCCATTTTACTCAGCTCCACCATCTCATTCTCACTCATATGCCAAAGTTTTTTAACTTCATCATTTGTCAAAGAAGAAGTAGAAACTGCTACATCCCCAACCATTGTGGAATAGTGCAAAATATACAGCTATGTAAAGTTTTTATGCCCCCTCATGACAACAAGAGCACCCTTGCTTACCTTCAAAACTCTACCTTCACCAATGTATTTGTAGCCCATTGAGTCTAGTCCACTCAAAGATATGAGATTTTGCTTGAGTTCTGGAATATGTCTTTACATCTGTAAGTATTCGATAACTCCATCTAATATTTTGATTATGACTGTACCAACTCCAGTATTGTAGGAGATTGCCAAAGTGAATGAGAGCTACTAGTGATTTCTGATGGTGATTCTAAACCTTGTGTGGATTGGATTCTTGATTCGGTTTGTACATTCAATGTGTATCCTAATAGGAAAATAACACATCTTGTAAAATAGTTGGTATTGGATCAATTAGGACTAAATTGTCTAACGGGGCCATCAAAACACTTATATATGTGAGCTATGTTCTAGACCTGAGATAAATCTTATATCCTCGAGTACCCTTGATGCTAAAGGGTAAATGTACACTGGTTAAGGTACAACTCCGAAAATCAGTAGATGTGCTCTTATCGTGATGAAAGGACAAAAAAGCTCAATCCAATTATATATGTTGCTGGGATCTACCATTACATAGGATACATCTACCACCACTACTTACTTGTCTGATGAAGAAGTTACTAAATTATTGCATATGCGGCTGTGGTATATAAGTGAGAATGGTGTGGTTAAATTGAGTAAAGGATGACTTTTTGAAGGGCAAAGTACTAGCAAGATGAAATTCTGTGAGCATTGTATTTTTTGGAAAACATAAGAGAGCTAGATTTATGAAAGCGAGTTACTATACGTAGGGAAAACTCAATTATACCATTTAGATTTTTGAGCAACGATGAAGGTGCCTTCTAGAAGAAGTGCATATTTTTTGTTGACTATTGATGATTTCTCCAAAAAGGTTTGGGTTTTCTTCTTGAAACATACAAGTGATGTGTTTTGGTACTTTCAAGGAATAGAAGACAATGATTGAGAGACAGACTGGTAAGCAGGTAAAACGTCGCTGCACTGATAATAGTTTGAAATTTTGTTAGAATGAATTCAATAATTGCTGCAAGTCTGAAGGGATCCTGAGGCATTTGAGAGTGCATAGTACTTTGCAACAAAATGGTATGGCATAATGGATGAATAGGACATTGATGGAGAAGGTTCAATTTATGCTTTCAGATTTTGGGTTGCATAAGACATTTTAGGCTAATGAAGCTTCTACAACTTGTTTCATTATCAACTGTTTACCCTCAATTGCCATTAAGAGAAAGACTTCACAAGAGGTATGGTCTAGTACATCTCCTAATTACTTTGCTTTGAAAATATTTAGGTGCTATGCTTATGCTCATGTGTGATAATGAAAAATTAGAGCTAAGGTTTAGAAAGCGCATCTTTTTTGGTTACAAATTTGGTGTTAAGAGATATAAGATTTGGAGCCCAAAAACAAAGAAAGAAGTGATTAGTAGAGATGTGGTGTTTGATGAACATGCAATGGTTCATAATTTATTGCTAAAAGATTTTGGTAAAACAAATGAGTAGAAACATAGCACTCAAAAGAGAAAAGAGTACCGCTTTGCTTCTACCACCAACGGTATCTTGGTATTCTATTTCTAAAGACAGACGAGAAGGGTTATTAGACCTCCAGGAGAGTATGAATAAGCTAACTTGGTAGCACATGCGTTGAATGTAATTGAAAAATATTGATTCCAGTGAAGAGCCTGCTATATACACAGATGGAGTAATTTGCAATGGTTCTAGCAGATGGATGATTGCTATGTAAGAGGAGATAGAATCACTTCATAAAAATGGGATGTGAGACTTAGTGAAATTAGTCAAGGAAAAGAAGGATGTTCGTTGTAAATAGGTGTTCAAGAGAATGAAAGGTACATCAAGAGCTGAAGATGCCACGTAAAAAGCAAGATTATTAGCTAAGGGTTATAGTCAGATTCTAAGTTTAGACTTAACAGATGTGTTTTTCTCCAATTGTAAAACATAGATCAATTATAGCTTTGCTTGGTATTGTGGTTAAGTATGATTTGGAGGTAGAGCAGTTTGATGTGAGGACACCATTCTTTCATAGAGAACTTGCGGAAGACATCTTTATGCAACAACTAGATGATTTTGCAGTTACTAAAAAGAAGGAATATGTGTGTAAGTTGAAGAAGTCTTTTTATGGTTTGAAACAGTCATCGAGGCAATGGTGTATCGGTTTGACTCATACATGACTACTCATGACTGTAAAAGAAGCAATTATGATAGTTGTGTGTACTTTAGAAAGTATGATGATAGGTCATTTACATATCTACTACTTTATGTTGATGATATGTTGATAGTTGCCAAGAATAAAAAATAGGTAATGAAAATGAAAGTTCGACTCAGTGAACAGTTTGATATGAAGGATTTGGTAGCAATGAAAAAGATTATTAGAATAGAGATCTCGAGACATAGAAAGGCTAACGGATTGTACTTGAGTTAGAAATGGTACATTAAGAGAATACTTCACATGTTTATGTTAAGTGCAAAGGCTATTGTACTTCTTTGGCCGTCCACTTTTATGTTGTCATATGCTTTGTGTCCATAGTCAAATAAAGACATTGATTACATATCGAAGGTTCCTTATTAGAGTGTAGTTGGATCGCTAATGTATAATATGATTTGAACAAACCCACATATAGCACATGCAATCAGTGTAATTAGCATATGAAAAATCCAAGCAATGAACATTGAAAGTAGTGCAGTGGATATTCAAATACTTGCATGGCTCTACTAATACTTGTTTTCATTTTGGGAAAAATATAGATAGAGTCATTGGGTATGTTGATTTAGATTATGCCAGAGATCTTGATAAAATAAAATCACTTACATGGTATGCGTTTACCATTGGGGTTGTGCTATCAATTGGAAGGCTACATTATAGAATATAATAGCATTATCTACTATTGATGCAAACTACACGATTGTTACAGAGGCTTGTAAGGAAACTATGTGGATAAGGGTATTATTTGGTGACATTGGTGAAGACTTACAGATGTCTGCAATTTATTGTGGTAGTGAAAGTGCTATCTTTCTAACAAATGATTAGATGTTTCATGAGAGGACAAAGCATGTTCATGTTAGGTATCATTTTGTGTGTGATATGATTACTCGTGGTGATATTTTAGTGAACAAGGTTGATACCAACGATAATCCTGCTGATATGATGACAAAACCACTTCTCATTACTAAGTTTGAGCATTGCTTGAACTTAGTTGGTGTTTGTCATTGATTTAGTCCATTGTGACTTGTTTGGAAGAGGAGAAGTGGTGTTTATTTGGAGATATATTTCGAATTCCATGTGTTGGAATTTGGTTCAAAGTGGAGATTTGTTGCGGTATGACCCAAATTTCACGTGATTTGGTGTTTGGTTGAATAAAAAAAGTCTAGTGAGTTTTTGTTTTGTGAATCCTATTTAATAAAAATCAAACTTTATCAAAGATTGTTATTTTGGCTTGAAAAATGACTTTGGAATGATGAAAACATCGTTGGAACAATTAAAACTAAGAATGGGCGTCACGAAAGAAAACAACAATAGAAACCCCCAACGCTAAACCCTTTTTGTGAAGCAACGCCTCGGACGCCGATTGCGGTGTCGAGGCTCTGTTGTGGTGGCATTTGGTGGATTTTACAGATTTTTTGAATTCTTCTACAACTTGCACTCCAAAAAGAGGTTCCTATATACATATATTCTACGTGGTTATATCTTCATATACCTACTAAAATAACATCTTAAGTGTTAGAGAGCTTAGATCTCAATTGAAAGTATTGAGATCTTGATATTGTAAACACATTCATTATTGATTATAGTGATTTTTCCTTCCGCTTGTAGTTTATTCTCATCCCAAGTTTCTACTTAAATCTTGGTGTTCTTATTTATTCTTATTTATTTATTATTCTCATTATTTGGCGATCAATTCATGAAATACTCCACAAGGTGTAGGCTCTTTAATAGATTAAACATAAAAATTAGATCATTGTTATATACGTTAGAAACTTAAGAGAATTGTTTAGATTTAGATTAAGAATATCAAATTTTGTAAACACAATTTTAGTTTCTTGGTATATAAAATCCTTCTCATCTTCCACATAAATCGTGTGATCCATTATTTTTCATATTGCTCTTATTTTCTCGCATTTATTATTTGGCTCGATTCTAAACTGTGTATTTTGAGAATCTATTATCTCAAAAAGTAAGAAAGTTACTCATTCAAACATATTTAGAAATTATAGGTGAATTTAACTGCGTTTAAGCGTAGCCAACATGCTTGAGCATGTTTAGCAAGGCATAAAGAGATTACTCTTAAGTAAATAAATAAGGGCGAGTACTATACAATGTTTTGACAGATCATAGTTCGGAATTACATATTTACTTATTTGTACAAAAAGGTAAAATATACTAAAATAAAAAATAAAAAAATTAACGTAAATTTCTTAGTTCTATATTTGGTTAATTAAGTTATGTTATTATATGATCTTTTGTATGATCATATATATTAAAAACTTATGAAATATGAGAAGGCAAATAACATGAATCGTTCATAAAATCAGGAGACGTTCATAAATCCAACCCATTTTGATAAAAAGTATGCTACTTATATTAATGTTCATCATCATCCGAGCAGGTGTCGTGGACCCCTCGATTTATTGTATAGTGAATTAGTGGCCCAACTATATTGATGATAATTACAGCTGATGATAAATAACAATTATGGATACATTCGAAATTCAAATAAAATTGGTTAATCTTCAAGTTTCGACATTCTCATGTGACCTGTGATAGAAAAATTATGTGGAATCTATCTAGTGCCAAGAATTTTCATGTCGCCTCCTTATTGTTTCACTTTTTCTTAGACTAGGAATTTGATACATTTTCCTTTTCGTAATCACCTATTTATTGCATAGCTAAGGATGTAGTAGATAATTAATCATATAATTCAACTAACACATGCTCCCAAACATTTTTTTCAATTTTAATAGGAATACCATCACTTTTTCAAACTTTTGAATTTGACCATAACAATTAATATCACTCACTGGCAAGCAAAAACCTACGAGTTCATGGCTAATAATCACTATTCCTTTACAGAGTTAGGTAATCCGTAAGGCAGTCATATGTAGCTTTATTCTTTGCAATGTCACGATATGTAATTAAACTTCACAAATTGGTTTTCTCCAAGATACTTCCATGCATTCTCTTATCACTACTCTTGAGATGTACGCAACAATCAAGACAAATCGTACACCTCAATTGGTAGAGTAGCTGACTTGACAAATTTATTAGAACAATGTGCCAACCTTCGTAAATCTTGGACAAAACAATTCTCGATTGAAATACAAGTACCCAAATTATATTCTCACAAATCGATTAAAGAAACTTAATTGCATGTTCAAATAACATAAATGCATTACTTGCTTAGAATAAAAAAAATAAAGAAATATGTATTTAATGATACAATAAAGAATCAAACATTGATGCGTAGTCCTAATACTTTTAGGCATATATCCCAACAAAATATTGAATTGAGCTTGCAATAAATTTTTAAGTATAAAACCAGATACCTAAACTCAACCTATTCCAATGTTTAATTAATCCAATTAATTAAATTTTGTCCATCGATTAATTAATCTGATTAATTATTTTGGCCCATTAATAGGTAACGTAGTCAATGAATTGTCAAATACTTGTCAATTAATTAATTAGTAAATATCATTCTTTTAGTCTTTATTTTGTATGTAATCAATTAGGTTCCCGATCACGATGCATAACGATATGACTTATTATTTGAACTAATCAAAATCCATAAATTAAAATTCCCCTTTTAAATTTATCAATAATTCACATTCGTCGTCCCAAATTAATATCTAGCAACGTATCAATGTAATACATGTGATGGAAAATGTCACGTAGTACGAGATAATCGAACTTGTTCATTTACTGTGAAACTATAATCCCTTTCTCAACATGATATATATGTTCAATTACGTGATATAGAAGTATGTCAATTTTGATTATTGATCTTACCATTCATCCCACTCTTAAGTGAATATAAGTCGATTAACTCTTTTCGAGTTATGAGCACACCTTGGTTAAGGATTTCATAATCAACTTAAATGAATGTGTTAGGTTTTGTTAGGTTTTAATGAAATTGGCAAGTCTGTGAACAAAAAATGACTAGATTTAATATGATGTAAAAGTCAAGGAGTAAGAGACAAAATTATAAGTTGAGTTGTATTAGGTCTAGGGCTCGAGGATGGAAAGAAGAAGACTTTGCTCGAGCGGCAAAAACAAAAATATCATCGCTCACATGTCGCCTTGTCCTCACTCGAGCAACAACCTTTCGTTCGTCTGTCGCTAAGCTCTCGTTCTAGCGACAGTGACACTCGAGAAATTTTAATTTGCATTTTTAAGGCTTTTTATTTGGCTCATTCAATCCTAACCTGTAGTATAAATACCAGCACACCTCTAAACGATTTTTTCTAAGGTTGATCATTGAGAGAACACATACTGCTTCATATGTACTTCATTAAATTCATATGTAGCTTTCAACCTTCATAGTTTGATTTGTTCTTGCCACTGAGAATATCAAATCCACTTAATCTAAATACCAAAATGATGTTAGAGTTCTAAAAATCGTAGGATTGTGGCTAGAGTTTTAGTTTTTTTTTGGAGAACGAGGATCTCTTTGTTGATCCACATGAGATATATGAATTCATAAAATAGGGAGTTGGTGTAGGGGCAAGCAATCCAAGAGGGATGTGGGATTTGCAGTCAGGAGGTCAAAAAGTACTAGTGGTAGTCGTGTCTGACAACTTTAAGTTTAAATTCGATTATAATAGATTTTTGACTAGTAAAGTGCCCATAATGTTTTCCCAGTTAGGGTTTCTCCATGGTAATTCTATGTGTTATTTACTATTTTCATATAACTGAGGTAGTTCAACACATGGAAATTGAATTGATTGATTAACTATCTAGAGATAATTAAAAGTGACTTGTTGATATTTAATTATTAATTTTTTAATTTTGCATAGTCACCTATTCACCTCCTCTAGGTGTAATTTAGGTCCTCATAATTCCAATTGGTATCAAAGCCATATTCTATTCCTGATGCATAAATTAATCTAACCGAGTGACGAAAGCAATTTTGCATGCTGGAAGGTTCGAATGAGAGCATTTCTTAAATCCTTAGATGAGCGTATCTGGCTTAGTGTTGTAAATGGTTGGGCTACACCTAGTTCTACAATTAATAATGAAGTAATTCACACTTCCATTGCTTAGATGAATGCAACTGGAATAGTGAAAGACTCCATTCCTTGTTTATCGCTGTATCTGTAGAGGAGTTTAGGAGAGTGTTGATTTGAGACCACAGACGAGGAAACCAAAACTGTTAAGAACTTTAAATTGTAGATGTTAACCTCTAGGTTTGAAAAAATTAGAATGAAGGACGATGAATCGTTCGATAAATTCTATGCGAAGCTTAATGACATAATAAACTTTAGCTTCAAGCTAGGTAAGAAGATCCTCGAGTCCAAAATAGTTCGAAAAGTGCTTAGATCCTTACCTAAGATTACAGCTGTTGAAGAAAGTAAAGACTTAGATACTATTAAGATAGAGGAAGTTGTAGGATGTCTTCAAACCTATGAACTTACTATATATCACCCAAAGAAGGTTAAATCTATAGCCATGAACACCATTAGGGAAAAAAAGAGTGAGTCTATTAGATAAGCGATAAGGAATATGAGAAAATCTCAAGAAAATAAAAATGATGTCCCAAGTAGATTTCTAAAAGATAAGCATGATAAGAACAATCCTAGGACTTCTAGTAAGAAAACCTAGTCAGTTCGATGCCACGAGTGTCAGGATTTTGGTCACTATATGAATGAATGTCCTAACTTTAAGAATAATTTGAATAAATGAAAGGGTAAGGCATTCTAGTGTTCAGAGTGATACATTTGGCGGTGAGGATGATCAAGACTTTATGGCTTTCACGTCTATAGCTAAGATTGAACCTGATAAGGAAAGTGAAAAGGTGAAAAATGATTTAACATAATGAGGACTCCGAGGAAAACTATGAAGATGAGACAGATATTCATAAATCTTATTGACAGCTGCTTGAGGAGAGTCTTAAAATCAAGAAAGTCAATAAAGTCATGTTAAAAAAGGTTAATGAACTTGAGAGAGAGAGATACTATTAGCTGATGTTCACGACTCTAACAAAAATCGAGTGAGTTGAAATTTGTTAATAAAAATTTAGAAAATAAAGTTAAATCCTTAACAAGTGACCTAGAAAAATCTAATACTCAACTTTATTCCTTCATGAGTAGTACTCAGAAACTCGATAATCTGTTAAGGATGACAAGCCTGCTAGAAATAGGCACAGTCTAGGATATGTTCAAAATGGTAATACTACTACTGTACATCTAAAACCACATTTGTCCCAGCCACCATCAAAGTTAGGAATACTACTAATCCTGAACCTAAGGGCAATAGTGTTTTAAGATTGAGGCCTAGTAGACAACTTTTAGGACCAATCGTCCTATAAATCAACGACAACCGCTACATAGTTTTGAACCTAAGTTTATTCCCACCTATTACAATTGTGATGCACTAGGACACATGAAACCTAGGTGTCATAAACTTGATATTAGAAGTGAAACTCAGGATATCTCGAACAAGGTTAACTTCTTCGCCAATCAAGTTAATCACTTAATTGAGATGATGACTTGGTTACCTAGGATTACTTCTACTTCTAAGAAGGTTTAAATTAACAAAAGTGATCTTCCTAGGTCTAATGAACGATTTAATTGCTATGTTGTCCATGTTACACTTAAAGATCAAAATAATACTATGTGGTATCTTGACAGTACATGTTCTAGACATATGTGTGGTAATAAAGCCTTGTTCTCTACTCTTGATGATTGGAATGACGGTGTAGTTACTTTTGGAGATGGGACTACTGCTCCAATCCTAGGTAAAGCTATTGTTAATATATCTAGATTACCTATTATCTCATATGTGCTTTATGTAAAAGTTTGTTAAGCATTAATCAAATATGTGACGCCGATTTTGTGGTTAGTTCTATCTAGAAAAAGGTGTACTGTGTATGATTCTTATGGTAATGTTGTCCTCGAAGGTGTAAGAACATTTGACAATTGTTATGGAGTTCTTCCTAATTCCAACTATGTGTGTAGTAGTGCCAAAATTGATGTAACTGAACTGTGGCATCAACGCCTTGGTCATATAAACTATAAGAGTTTGTCTAAGCTAGCTAAGAAGGAACTTATTAATGGTTTACCTAAGTTTGATAAAATTGAAAACACTCTATGTGGGTCGTGTCAACAAGGTAAACCGCTTAGAGTGAATCCTAAATAAACTTCTAAAATCTTGACAAACGAACCGCTAGAATTACTTCTAATAGACTTAATGGGACCATCAAGGACTGAGAGTCTTGGTGGTAAACGCTATATTTCGGTTGTGGTAGATGATTTCTCTCGATATACATGGATTGAGCTATTGAGAGAAAAATCAAAAGTATTCAATCTTGTCATATCATTGTGTAAAAGGTTTAGAAATGAGAAAGACTTCACCCTAACTAGAATTCATAGTGATCATGAAAAAGAGTTTGAAAACTCTAATCTTGAGAATTTCTACTTGGAGGAAATCCGGCATGAGTTCTCCTTCCCGTTCTCTCCTTAACAAAATGAAGTAGTTTAAAGGAAAAATTGTGTACTACAAGAATTGGCTAAAGTCATGCTTCATGGTAAGGGACTAACTATGCATTTTTTGGGTGAAGCTATCAACACTGCGTGTCACATAGTGAACAGGGTTTACCATAGACCTAAAACTAATAAGAACCGTATGAGATCTGAAATGGTAAAAGGTCTACTGCAATCGCGTGTGTGAGATTTAGGATGACAATCACATGTTAGTAAGGTGAC